>DF239099.1:48283-74487 GCA_000507305.1 Breviolum minutum Mf 1.05b.01 | reverse complement strand
AATAGGATACCCCCCCGAAGTTTAACATAGCCCCTGAAAAAAAATCAACCCCAAAAGGAAAGTAGTCTTCTAACCATCATTTTTCAGGGGCTATGTTAAACTTCGGGGGTGTATCCTTTTGAAGGAAAGGATTGTATTCCAACCATCCATTTTTCAGGGGCGATGTTAATTTCAGGGAGGGTAGTGATGAAATTTTTTCCCGAACTGATTTGGGTGGTAATACATCTAGTATACCAGTAGAGCCGCACGAGGCGGTGGCGGAAGTTTCAAAAATAGGAAACGTATAGGAGAGATTGGTTGTTGTGAATCACGGATGACAAAGCAAAGACACTGATGGATCGAACTGTCCAACTGTGTGACTGACTAAGTGCCGAACTGTCTAACTGATTAACTGACTAACAGGCTAGTAGTTAGTGAGTTAGTTAGTTAATTAGTTAGTTAGTTGACAAGTTGTTAACTAGTTAGTTAGTTAGTTAGTTAGGTAGTTAGTGTTAGCTAGTCGGTTGGTTAGTTAGTTAGTTAGTTAGTTAGCTGACTGATTAGTTTGCTGCCTGATTAGTTAGCTGACTGATTAGTTAGTGAATTAGTTAGTTAGTTAGTTAGTTAGTAAGTTAGTTAGTTAGAAAGTTAGTTAGTTAGTTAGTGATTTAGTTTGTAGTTAGTTGTTAGCTAGTGAATTAGTTATTTAGGCTAATGAGTTAGTTAGTTAGTTAGTTGGTTAGTTAGTTAGTTAGTGAGTTAGTTATTGAATTAGTCCGTTAGTTAGTTAGTTAGTTAGTGAGGTAGTTACTTAATTTTTTGACATCAAACCTCCGAAAAGTGGTCCGTACCCGTCAGTTTTTCCACATTTTGACTTACAAATATGCTTCGCGCCACAGCGGCGTGCCATTTTTCAACGTCGGAACTTCCAAAATGGCTCCGCCCCTGTGGTGTTTTCCACATTTTGACTTACAAATATGCTTCCCGCCACAGCGGCGTGCAATTTTTGAACATCGGAACTTCCAAAATGGCTCCGCGAATGTGGTGTTTTGAGCATTTTGACTTGCA
This sequence comes from Breviolum minutum Mf 1.05b.01, assembly GCA_000507305.1. Taxonomy (NCBI): domain Eukaryota; class Dinophyceae; order Suessiales; family Symbiodiniaceae; genus Breviolum; species Breviolum minutum. The sequence goes on along the minus strand of DF239099.1, from coordinate 73,440 downwards.
AATGTGCTTCGCGCCACAGCGGCGTGCCATTTTTCACCTGTCTGCCAGAACAGCTACCTCCGCACCCGCCGCTTTAGCGAGGCTACTTTTCTAACATCAGCAACCACGACTCATTGAAAAAACACAGCGATTCGCGACGTCTCTAACATTTGGCGCGCATGTTGAACTCCTTGCTACTGACTCTACACGCATGTTGATCTTCTTGCTACTGAGTCGACACGCATGTTGCTCTTCTTGCTATTGACTCTACACACATGTTGATCTTCTTGCTACTGACATGACTGCTGTGCGACCCTGCTTTTCAACTCTACATATTGTCGGAAGTTAGACTTCTAAACTTCCTTCGATAAATTACCCAGTTAGCCTTGTCGAAAAGGCTATGAAAAGAAAACAATTCTTATAAGCCAACCAGTATAATGGAATGTCACTAAGGTAGGTTTTGAACACTCAAAAATGGCCGTTGAATCCTACCAAACACCTCCAGAAAATTGAGGTTCAGAAAAATGGCTTCAATGCATCTCCGGTTTCTGGGAACATCTGGGAACAGATTTCTGTTGTTGTTGTTTTTTCTGTAAACGAAGTTTTGCAGTTGCAAAACGATGTGGGGTGGCAGAAAAAAATAATAAAAAAGCACCTAGATAATCCACCGCTGGATTTGGTGTATGTTGATCCTTGGGGGTCAAATTCACTCTAGTTCAAAGATAGGGACATGATTCCAAAAGTTTGACGGACAAAACACAACCTAGATAATCAACCAGATTGGTGGGATTTGTGGACTGACATTTTTTGGGGTGGGATTTTGGGTGAAAATCAATATATACCCTTCCAACAAAATGACAAGAATGACAAGTCACAACATGCACTGTGAATGTACTATGTTTGTTTGTTTAAGGTGATGTTTTATTTTCTACCATAGTGAACCACCATGAAAAACCACCCATTTGGTAGGAATATATGTTTGTCATTTTTTCCAACCACCAAACAAGCAAATTTAGATATTCATAAGATTCACAAGACTCGAGCATTTCTTCCTTTTAAAAGAAAGATGCAGTTCAAACTTCAGTGAATTCCTACCAAAAAAGAAACAAGGCCTTGGCCCCAACTCCATAGCACCAATCCAAAGCCACCATCCTTCCAGAAACAATCAGATCCTTCCAACTGCTATAAGTCGACGCCGGCTGGGACTGGAGCCAGGATAGGAAAGCATCACCAGGTAATTCAATACAGTGCGCCACAAAAAAGACAAAAGCAACCAAAATACTTTCCATTGAGTCATCCTGGTTGGTTAATGACGGGATCCACTTATTTCATGGTTTATGAAATGATCCCCACATAACTGGATAGTTTTTCATCCCCGACATGTACCCTAAACAACCAGTGATTTTTTCATTCACTTGACCTTTTTTATCCCCCCCCCCAGAACATTGGGTTGGTTACGTTTACAGCAACCGAGTGAGTTAAAGGGTCACGTGACTTTCACCTATCCCCGAAAAAAGGTCACAAACACAGAATTGCCAGGCAGGTGTTTTTGTGACACAAGATTTTTGGGAGTTTTCGGGAAAGCCTTCCTTAAGTTGTGACTTCAGCTTTGAGAAAATTCTGACTCTTTTCACCCATAGGATGCCTGGGGCTGGTATGTTTACATGCATAGATGGTTCATTATTATGGGCAACGTAGGTTCATATACCATACGTGGATGCTATGGGTAATCATGGTTTGATGTGGAAAATGGCCTATTTGAAAGGTAACTACTCTTGGAGACTTGGAGACATCCCATTTTTTCGCTCAACCATGATTAGTTTCTCAACACCCCAAGGTCATTCGCTTCTTGTCAGTGATGAAATCTCAAGACCTACCATGAGAACCCAGAAGCTTCAGTTTTAGGGATGGAATCCTGCGCCAGTTAATAGGTAGTTTATCCTATTATTTCCATATTACCAACAAAATATGGTTGATGGAAGAACTCCTGCACCACCTGGAATCTCAAAAAAACTGAAATAATGGGATATTTACCATATCCACATATATCCACTCTTCCATCAACGGTAGCATAGCAGCTTTTCGAAAAAAAATAGCTGTTTTCATCACCATCATGGCCGGCTAACAGATCGAAGTTTAACGACTTCCCCCATGGTGACTTCGCGATTCGTTTGTTTTTTCCATTTCCCCAGGAAGGGTGATTTTTACAAAGAAAAAGTCCATGGTCCATCGCGATTTCTCCCAAAGACTCACCAATTTGTGCAGGGATCATCAAATTACCCATTTTTGGGCGGCTCAAACAATGCTATTTTTGTGAGGTAATTGTGATGGATTTCCCTTTATAGTGGTGCATCGTTTGGGTTAGTAATATATTGACACCTGTTGGGTACGTGTGTTTTTGTTACCTATTTTCAACCCTACCCGCCCTTTTTGGATAGGTTATTACTTTGCTTCGGCTATCTTGGAGGATGTCTATTTGACCTTGGATCCCACGGTGCGTTTCACCTTTTATTTGGATCCTTTGGAGCCTTTGAACTCAGAGGATCCAACGAGAAATGTGAATCCTGAAGTGGTGCCGTGGCTACAAAGATTTCCGGGATTCTTATGGGGGGAGGGGGTCCACCATAAGAACCTTGTTACATGGGAAAATCAACCCTAAAGATTGACAGATATTGTCCCTTAGTGAGGAAAGGTTTCTCCTATTTTTTGAAGTTGTTTCAGGTGATTATGGCAAACCCTGGAGTGTTAAAGGGGGGTTGGTGATTTTTGACCATTTTCCCTGTGCGTTTTTATGATTCCTTCCGAAGGTTTGTTTTGGCAGTTCCGATTTTTGTAGTAGCTAGGATTTGGTTTTTCTTAAATGAAAGGGAGCATCACGGTTCGGTGGTCAACTTCTAACGTAGCCACATTCTCCAGATGCTGGTGTCGCAGATTTGTGTGTTATTTTTACCCTGAACATTGGAGACATGATTCCCATTTTTCACGTTTGCATATGTTTCAAAATGGGTGGGGAGAAACCACCAACTAGGTATGGTCAAACTTCGAAGAAATTGTCGTGGCAAAAATGGGGAATCATAATATGTCATACTACCAAGCATATACCCAACCATACACCCCCGAAAACGAACTGCTAGACACAAAAATTCCTCTAACCGTTGAAGAAAATCCGAAATTCCAAGGAAAATGAATGATTTTTAGGATCCCATCTGTTAGTTTTCAAGAGCATAGCCTTGCTCCCACAATCATGGTTCAATGGAAAATGGAGGGTCTTGTAAGGACCCAATTCTCACCTTCCATGATTATCGGGAGGAAGAAAAAAAACAACATGGAAAAGAGAACCTGGTTGTCTGGGTGAAATCTGACCATGGCTTATTTCGGCTTTGTAAAATCGACCATGAAGTGGGAACACCATTATGGGCCGGGAATCCTTATTGAAAAAGACGCAACCAACCAGAATTTCATGGAATGAACGGGATTTGTGTTTTTTGCTTTTGTTGTTCGTGGGCTCAGGGGTGTGAATCTTTTGTTGGGGGGAATGCAAACATATGTGCAAAGCAAGCATTAAGAATCTAGAACCACGGACCACAAGACTGGGCAAATCATAGCGACCAAACCGCCGCCGGTTGGGAATTCCCCCATGATGGCAGTATAGTCAGAGAATCCCCTAGTCGTTTAGGGAAATCTTCATCAACTAGAACTGAAACGAGAGTTCCAATTGGCTTCCCACCTTCGTGGCTTCTTTCTTCCTTCCTTCGTGGCGTTCCATGAGGTCTGCTGCCGATTTTTGGATCTCAACGAAGAATCCCCGAGGATTTACCGATCGAATGCAGCGAAAAAAATGTCGGAAAGAAAAAGTGGTGTCCGAGAAAACTGGTAAAATTTGCAAGACATTTCCCAAAAAAAGGTGGTAAAACTTCACAAGAGTTTGGATATGTGTGATTCCTTGTGTTGACTATAAATATTGGAATGGTTTTTCTCAGGCAAGACTGATGTTGTTTTTCAAGAATTCCAGGGGACTATTCGGCTTTGATGGAAACGACTTCGCTTCCAGGGTGTGTGTGGCCAACGGAGTGAACCAAAAAAGAACTGGAGTTGAAATGTTTAAACTATGACGATGAAAGCAAACACTATAAGTTGACATATAGTACCAAAGCTTGTTTTGTTGAGTTGAATGTATAAATCACCCCTTGAATATGATGAGAAATAACAACCTTACAAAAAACAAAAGAGTCCCCACCCCTGCCAGGGGAACAGGATTGAATGACATCAGCCACCTCTCGAGAAGCGATTTCAGAAAAGGGTTTCCGTTTGACATTCTTTGTTCACCTGCTTCAAACAAATCCCAGTGAAATCAACAAAAATCTTATAGTTTTGTTTCGGGGGGGGGGTTGGATATCTCCCAAACTTGCCCCCAAAAAACACAAGCTCCTTCTCAACGCCCACCTACCATCGCCCAAACAAAAAAGCACAGCAATCCCCTTTACCATTACAAATCCCCCAAAACCTCACATCTTCGCCCCTGAAAATAGGCCAACTTTGCCACCCCCAAAAAAGGAACGAATCGTTCTCCCAACTTGGGGTTGGGTGTGTGAAAAATCACCCAACCAAGACGACTGCAGCCGCAAGCGCTAACCGTCCGTTCCCGAGGCGTTGCGAATTGTCGCCGTATTTCTGTCCAGCACCGTTGGCCACCAATGCCAAGTTGGTGGAGTTGGACACCGAATTCCGTCGTGATGATGTCAGGGAAACCTGGTGAAAAATGTTGGATACACCCATACAAGGTGGGCCCAAAAACACTAGTTATAAGGTTATAACTCCACTTATAGGGGCGTGTAGCCCCAGTTAACCATCTAGAGGGCCATCTATAGGGGTTAGTGGAGTTGGAGGATACCCTTCCTGAAACATTGCAGCTCTCTGCAGGTGGCGAACTGTTAGTTTCAGGAAGGATATGTTCAAAAAAGATCTTCATAACAGGGGGTCCACCATAAGCACCTTGTTACATGGGATAATCAGCCCCAAAGATTGACACCTATTGTCCCTTAGTGATGTAGGGTTTCTCCAATTTTTTAGGGTTGTTTCAAGTGATGACGGCAGACCCGGCGGTAACAGGGAGCAACTTGGAGATATTTTTTCCTGAATTTTGATCAGCACATTTTGTATGATATTTCCATACAGAAAGTGATGATTGGAAGCATCTGCTAGAAACCATCCAGGATATCATACCAGAAAGTGATATTTCATCCAGAAAACCATCCAAGAAACCATTGACCATGCTAGCAAGTGAAGTGCTTTCCTGGATGGTCATTTAGGATGGTTGATGACGAATCCTACCTTTCCTGGTGGTGAAAACCCCCCAAAGTGCTGAGTGACGATTGGTAAATCGATAGGAAAATAAGAACCCATCAAAAAGAGTGGTGTATTTTGCAACCTGTACCTGCACCACTTCAAAAGATTCATGTGGCACCCTTAACTTCTCATGCTCTTGCCGCATTTGGCATGACATGTTGCCCCCTTTTTAGTTGAAAAGTTTCGGCAAAAAGGGACAAATGAGGTGTTGACATTTCTGGATCTGCTTGAAGTAGCTATTCCTCTTGTGCGCTTTCCGGGACGTTTGGATATCACTGTCGTTGCCAACATCCGAGCTTTGATTCCTGGAGTTGAAGATGGGCACCTCTATGATGATGATGAATATGAACATCCACCCCATTAAGGTTGTAAAAGAGTACATCCTGACTTCAAGCGGCACCTTTTCCTTAACATTCGGGTGCCCCCGTGCACACCCCAGCAACCTTACGGGGCTGCACACGGGATCGCATTTGACAGCCCTATGATGGAAATACTCAACTCTTTTCAGATTCCGTTGAGTGTAGTAGCGTCGAAGCCCAACTCACACCTCACCTTGGATTGCTCTTCCTTGTCGGAACAATCTACACGGAGGGGAAAAAACATGAAAATATGTTGGAATATGATGAAATAACTCACCATTTTGTAGTTCACCTTTTCAGAAATCATCGAAATGCTGCGCAAAAATTCGTCGACTCAATTTGGAAATCCAACTTGCCTAATTTTGCACAAATATTCCACAAACTTGGAAATCCTTAGATCTCTTTTTGTTCCGCAGAAAAACATGTTCATCTTATAGGGAGCCGAAGGGAGGATGGTTGGTCTTGAATCTTGACCCTTGGAACCAAGGTGGTCAATTTGGAATGTCACACAGGTGGGTCGTTTTTGTTGGGGTTTTGTTGGTTGACCTGTGGAAGATTTTTAGGAAAATGGTGAATGCTAGTGCACGGGAAGGGAGATGATGATGATGGATGATGGATTTTATTCTTATGACTTATGACTATGATCATTCAGTTATGTTCATTCTTTTTGTTCAACAAAAGTTTATGTCATATCAAGCAATTCTGGGCAATTACCTTCGATTGAGCTTTGGTGCGATAGAAGGCCGCCTTTTTTGACAGGATCTGTCCATTCTAGTTGCATCCACCAAGAAAAGAGCCAACCTCAAAGTGAATTGATGGACTCCAACTAGTTGTCCTTTCAAGGCCTTTGTCTAAAGATTTGTTTCTGAGGGTAGCTTGAACAACCATACATGTTTGGGGAGGAAAATATTGTTTGGGGTGAGTTGATTCTATGTATTTCCCGCAAAATCAAGCTGAATTTATTCCACCAGAATCGAGTTGGGAATCCAAGATTGTCTAGGTGGTGCGTTGAAACATTTTCGTGGAATTTCACCCCGAAATTTTGGGAAATGATCCAATTTGACTAGTATTTTTCAACCACCAACTAGTTTTGTTGAAGGATGTGAAGGTGATTTCTTTACCTTTCTATTATGGGATTCATCAAGAAGTATACACTAAGTCTCAACAGCATGCTCAGCATCACATTCGGGGGGTTTGTCAATGGCTTGTGGAACCCTCAGCTGCAGATTCGTTTTGCAGAGCGAATAGACATTTGATTCTATCATATTTGAATAATTTTGCGAACGTGTTAAAGAATAGATCAAATCAAACAAATAGATCATTGAATTTCATTTGCTTTCGAACTTCCATCACAGTATCATATCATGAATCATCTGAGGAGTTTCCTTTAAGAAGAAGATTACCTTTGCCTATATCATCTAGGTAATGGTTTCAAATATATTCTGTGTTCACCCCGTTATTTGGGAAATGATCCAATTTGACTTGTGCATATTTTTTTCAGATGGATTGTCATATGCTGGCACTGTAGTAAAGCGAATGATTCACATGAAGCCATGATGGATTGAAAAAGAACAGCTCATCTCCTTTTCCATGCGTTGATTTTCAGGTGAACCATGTTCAAACACTGTATAAATATGGATTTATGGGACTTTCCCGTTGTTCTCTCAGAAAAGGGATCATTTTGTGCGGAGGCTTTACCTATTTGGAAGGCGACTTGAAGATCTATTGCAACGTCAGCGATGATCATGATGGAGGATGGGGTTTAGGATGGATGGGATGGGGATAGTTGAAGTAGTTGCCCAAACCCACTTCCAGTTCAAGGTCAGAATGGGTGGAGAAACCAAAAAACAAAAGGGTAACCCCCAAAAGACAACATCATCCATTCACAGCAGAAAGATCCCAACGGTAATGGTGATGGTGATCTTTTTTCTGAAAAAAAAACAAACATCATCTTGTATCACGTCGTTGTTTTTCTCTAGTTTCATGTTTCACCCACCCGCGTTTTTGGGTGGTTTTACGAAACCCAAGGTTTTACGAAAATGCCAACTCCGGTGCCCTAGGACAATGGAAAGTGAGCGACGGCACCGTGGCCAAACCCGTTGGGGAAGCCAAGTCACCCTCCGACGGGTCGAAGCCGGGTCGAAACGGGTCGGCTTTCGCCGGGTTCCAGGTACCGGTGGTTTTCAGGGGGAAACTACCAGTAGAGCCTTTATCAAGCACCAGGGAGGTTGCTGGTAGCATCTGTTTTTGTTTAACTTTCATTTGTTATGGATGGTTACCAGCATTTGATGTTTTCTTTTAACTTTCACTTTCGTAGGTGGTTACCAGCATCTGCTTTTGTTGAACGTTCATGTATACATACCTTTCATGAAACTAGCAGTTTGGCACTGAAAATAGGTTTTTCTGCTGCAAAAGGAAAGTTCATTTTCCAAGCATTGTTTTGCAGGAGCAACTCGCTAGGGCCATATATACGTTTATATCTAAACATTCATGTTCCTGAAGGAATATATATGTAAAGATTATATATGTAAGTAAATATGTTTTTGGTTACGGATCACCACAACTTGAGGGTCTATCCCATCACTTGGGGATAGAATCCCACCCACCCTTTTTAGGGGATTTTTTTTTCGTGTTTTTGTTGTCGTACTCCCGAAAAATCATGTTGGAACTCAATGTGTTTTGGAGGTTGAAACCCAGTCACCTCCAAGGTGGTTTTCACGTTTCAGCTTCAGTGATCTAAACGGCCTGAAAACTGGCATCCAAAATGGATCCGATATTCGAAGACGATCCCATGCTATTCCCGTTGAAAAAAGCAAATGACAAACCAAAAATGTCATACTAAGATGACACCACCCTCTTTCCGCCCCAAAAGTCCTATATTTGACTGAGAGACTGAGACCCCATGGCATTCTGCTGTTGGGGAAAAACATGACAATCAAAAATATCTTCCCCAGTGTGAAGATGATGGAGGTTCTGTTGTATTTGGCCCCTCCCCTACTATGGCAAATTCATGAGATCACCAATTTTTTTGCCGACATTTGGTAAGAATTAATTCACGGAAGCGCCCAGTTTTTCACCAACGCATGGTAAATCACAAAAACATGGTGGGAACATATCCCTTTACAACTTTTGTAGATGATGTTCATTTTCCCAAGGTGGGATATAAACTCGTTTTGTGGAGGGTAATGAAAATCAACAATGATGCAGACCGGTGCTCCCAAGGTGGTTTGCGTTCCACAGCAGGATTTCTGTAGTTTGCCCGTGGTCACCAACGGCTACGTCTACAACGTCACCAAACAGGGCACAGTCACTTGGGTTTTTCAGAAGTGTGTGTCCACCTCCTCTCATCCCAAAGATGCTCTGAAAATTCGGGATTTAGGCCACAAAATATGACATATTATATCTATATATATATATACATGTTTTATTTATTTATTCATTTTTATTTATGCATACATAAGTATATGTTTACAAATATGTTTATACACATATACATATATCAACCTTATTACACCCTTTGATGCAATGCCCAAACTCATCTCTCTCCCAAGTTGATTGCCAACTAAGATGGGAAGTGTGGTGGAGCTACATTGTCAAGATGGCTTTCAGGACGATTTCTTCCCCCGACACGATTGATTGATGTTGATGGATGTCAGCAGAGAATTCTGTTGAAAAAACTCAGTCGGCTTTCGCAGTCGGAGTGTAGCTTCATGGCCAGATATAACTGGGTTATAACTCCTATAAGTAGGGTTATAACCAAGGTTACCCATTCATAAGGCCATTTATAGGGGTTATAACTCCATTCATAACAAGTAACTTGTAGGGGCCCACCTTGTACTGGTAGATTGGTTAGAGGTTTTTGGTTGGGATTGGGATTACAACCAGTCCAAAAAAGAAATGAATGTCTGCAAGTTGGTATAGAAAAAATTCCCCTGGCTTCAGGATTTCCTAGATCTTTTTGAGATATGAAGGAGTTCACCCACATAAAGTCATCCAAACTGCTTACTGTCTCAAAAATCTAGCAAGAATATGTCACTTCACGCAAGGTGTTCAATGGAATTGTTGATGATGCTTACCCTCGGTTCAACAACAACAACAACAACAACAACAACAACAACAACAACAACAACAACAACAACAAAAACAACAACAACAACAACAACAACAACAACAACAACAACAAAGGCACAGACACAGACCTCGAACACTTGAAGAACTGAAGAGATTTTCACGCCCAAGGGCGCTGCTTCCACAATTCTCCTTCTGTTTTGCGATCTTTTCTTTGGAAGATGGTCAGAGAGCTTAGCAGTTCTTCCCAAGTGGAGGCAAATGTGGAGGGCGCACTCCGGCTGCGATAGCTCTGAGCTCGCGGGAGCAGTGGATGTATGCGATTGGAAATTTGCCAATCAGCAATGCAAACAGTATATGCCTTGCTGCCGGTCCTAAAAATACAGTCGGGTGTTTGCTGGAACCCAGCGGCAGCAGAGTTCTTTCCTGGCCAGTTGCCATTTGAAGAAGATCTGGGGATGCTCCGAGGGCTCCAGAATCCACCGCTTTGGAGACGAACAATTTGGACTGACAAAGTTTGGACTGGAATACCCTGATGAGGCTCCAGTTGATACCCATGACCCACCCCCGCAGAAAGCTCGGGTTGAAAATCGCTTGGGAGACACGATTGTGCACTCAGCCATGGAGGCAGACGTCCATATGCAGATGAAACGTTACCATACGCCCTTGATCGAGATCCCTGTGATCCCGCAGTTGTTGTAGTGGAAACATGTCAGTTTTGCCAGTTTCAATGTTTTGTGCATATTACAGAGGTTTGAATGAAATATGTACATTTTTTGTTTCTGCAGTGATCACAGAAGTGAAAAGGTAACTAGTATTGGAAGTGGCCCATTTTTCACTGAAAATGAATATGGGAGGAAGAGCAGATAAACATATATACATATCTATACATGATATGTCACCCAAAATGGTTGTAAATTGTGCTAAGTTTGATTGCTGAAATGTTGAAATTTTCGATTTTTTTCCCCGTGGGTTTTGACCCCTCCAGTCAGTCAGAGTCGAATAATTTATTTATTTTAGTTTGACCATGTCCCTTATGACTCACCACTGGCGTCCTCGGAATAGATGTTCTTTGGGATGTTGACCCATTCATAGATATGATATTTATATATTTATATATTTATATACCAAGCGGTTCTTCTCAAGCAACAAGAAGGCAAGATATCCTTTCCCAAAATTTGTCCGATAGATGTTTTTTTCTCTAAGATTTCTCCATGGGCAGCTCTCCTGTTGATACCAATACCTGTTTGCGTTCCAGAGTGAATCACATCCTCCCGGACATGGAAGAGATAGAATTTTGTTGGGTTTCATAAAATTTCTGCAAACCCACTAACAGTTTAACACTCAGAAATACTTGCAACCCGAGGATACTTTTTTAAAGCAGGGAGCCACTGAGAGTTCCATGATGGTCCTAAAGAGTCATAATATCTCGTTTGCGAAGCCCCCTTCGGTTTTGATATGTTATACTCTTAAACACTTCATTTCGGAATATGAATTTCCAACTCACAACTTCCAGTTTGATCCCATGTTTTGTGTGAATCTTCAGCGACGTCACCTGACATCGCACCACTTTGGTGAAAGTGTTGTGTTTTTCCCTAAATTTCCAATTCCAACCTTCTGACATGCCACCCTTCATCCATTGCGTGGATGGAGGATTCCCGTTTGCACCTGGGACAACGCACCGCCTTATGCAGTGACATGGGACGTTTCCAAGTGGGTGCCTGGGCTGAGGGAACTACATGGTTTAGTTGATTTAGGTACAGCAGTTAGGGCCCCCCCAAAGTGCTGTAAGTGGGGTTGTTCCCGGTTATACCCTATTACAACAGGGGCCATATCTTTTTTAGAGGTTCAGGATACTTAGTAAGTGGATAGTAACCAGGGTTATAACCTCTATAAGTGGGCTATATGTCCCCTAACTAGGGTTATAAACCTGCATATAACCAGTTACTAAGTATCCTGAACCTCTAAGTATGTATAACTAGGGGGGCCCCGTATGGGATTTTTGATTGCCAGTTATATAGTAAGGGATGTGTCCCTAATTCTAAATGGGATTTTTTCCCCTCAACCCTACGTTGAATCACCACGGTTATAATAAGTTCTTTAACCGAGAATTTGCATCCGTGCATCCAACAGCGAATAGGGGCCCATGACTGTGTGGTACCATGAGCCACTACAAGGATTCCGGCTTTGCTCAACCAGTAAAAAGGAATGGGATAAAGGTTTTTTCCTGGTTCACCACGGAAATCAGCAACTACAGGTTATTTGGGCATGTCTCAAACCTTAGGATTCCTTTAAAAAAACTAATGTTTTTCCGACAGAAGCCAATAATAATTGCCAAGTGGTTGAATAGAAACCTTATACTACACCCCGAAAGTTTAACAGTTCGCACCTGCCAAGTTGCTGTTACCCAAAAGGAAAGGTTTGTCTCCCAACCATCATGGCTTTCAGGGGCTAACTTAAACTTGAAGGGTGCATCATGTTTTGGGGGAGGACGGGGTCACATTGACATTTTGCAGTTCGATTTGGTTCGATGGTCAACTTTTAATGTGGCCATATTTCTAGATGTACTCATCCAAGCAATAGAAAGTAATGATGACTCTCGGCTCTCAGCATGGAGAGTGATGAAGGAAATGATACCCCAAAACAGGTGCCATGACTAGGTGGTGTCAAAGATTTTTGTGAATTGTTTACCACGGACATTGAAGGTATGACTTCGCATTTTTCACACGTATTTTATTTTATTGGTGGGGAGAGACCACCAGGTAAATGGTGAAATGTTCAAGGAAGGTCCTGGCAAACAAAGGGACATCACATATGTCATACCAAGCATATACCAGCCATACACCCCCGCAAAACTAGAAGCTGGACAACCGGAAAATACCTACATTTGAAAAGAAACTTCGTTTCGAAACCATTATTTTTTAGGGGTTCCATAAACGTCCAATTTCCTAACTGAGCAGTGAAAAACCTGTTGTGACATTCCATTGAATCCTGATTGGTTCATGACGCGGGATCATTATTTGACGGTTTCTTCATGAACTACAACTTCGAGCAAGGATTCGAGGATTTGTCGAAAGCCTTCCAGGAATATCAGAAACTGGAGGCGGAATACGAGGCGAAATGAACTGAAATCAGCCTCGACAACAAAAGCCTCATTGAAATTGATTGAAGACTACGTTGAACAAAACGAAGAACTTCCTACCATGCAAAGCCTCGATTTGGAAATGTTTGGGGAGGAAGAAATTCGAAAGGCACTGGGTGGACAGCTTACCCCCAAACAACCAGCGTGAACTGGTCACTGCTGAACTTTTTTGCCAACTACATCAAGGGGTCAACAGGTTAGACGCGCTGCCAAAAGTTTTTGCCGCTAAAAGTTGTGGGAAGCATGTTGAAAATTCATTCCCCATTTGTTTGGTAAGTGGTGATTTCGAGTCGCTAGACACAGCTACTTCTAACGTTGAAGATGTTGCTTAAATATGTGCTTAAGATTTTTTGAAAGATCTCATCCATGCTGGATGTTTCGATCTAGCATTTCTGTTTCAACATAAATCGACTTCAAAAATTACCCTGCACTTTATCTAGAGTTCGTTTTTGTTGGGAAATTTGCAGTTACCCACGAAAAAACGCCACTGATGCACCATGTATAAACCCCAAATGATCTTAACACGTTCTAAAAGTCATGCTTATCCTGTCTCCATTAAAAAGTTTCTCCAAACAAGCAGAAACTTGCAAATTACCCACGCGGTGACCACATCCATCATTTACGTTTACACCATGACGAATTTCATCAACTGCCCCCCGGTTGTGTCTCCACGAAGACAGTGCTCAGCTCTCCAGGTATTTCTCGAGTGAGTCGTGTGACTTGGACCAGGTTGAGCACCTTTACAAGCCTGTGGAAGAAATCCAGCTAACCAGTTGAGGTTGGTAGTTTATCCCATTATTTACAGGGTTTTTGACATCCCAGGTGGTGCAGGATTTTTTTCCATCAGCAGAAGTATTCCCAATAATAAAAATAAAGCCTTATTGACAGGGTTTCTTAAGCATTGGTTTCCGATTGAAAAACGCCGGCTATTTTGACACCGTTTTTAAACTGACAGAAGGGGCTACGTCAGGGCAGGGGGAGGTAGTATGAAAGCACCCCGAAGAATTTTCCATGGCACTTTTACAAACCACAAGACAAAAACACACTGCACTTTTTGATACAAAAGGTTTGCTGATGTTTTTTGGGATGATACGAAAACAAATGGCTTGGTTGTGGGTGTGATTTGTTGTCGTTTTTTGCTCATCCTGTTTTTCGGGATGGAGGTGATTATTCCTAAGGGTGCTGTAGGTTCAGGGAGGTGATTATTCCAACGGAGCAATGGAAGTCGATTGTTGACAAAACACCTTCCTTGAAACTAACATAGTACCTAAAAATGGATGGTTGGAATACCAGTTTCCTCCTGTGATGGCCTATTTTTAGGTGGTATGTTAGTTTCAGGGTGTGTAACACTAATCTGAACCCCCCTCAGGCCGAAAAATTCCTTAGCAAGTTAAAAAAAGTTTTTGGTTGGTCGGAGGAACATGATGGCAATGTATCCAGAGGGAAATTTTTGGATTTGCTTTTGGTTTCGTGGTCTTTGATCTAGATTCCACCATGAGGTTAGATGTTCACAAAGAGAAAACCGCAGCATTTGGGGAAGAAATCACCTTTTCCAAGCATGAAAAATCAGTTGGTAGAAATCTGTTGGTTGGTCACTTTTTTCCACCCTTCGAGTTGTTTTTTTTTGCAAATTCTATTGGAGCCCCAAAATCTTCGAAGTCACAAACGGCAGATTCGTTACTAGGAAGTTCACATTCGTTTTAACAACGTATTCTCTAGGGTAAAGGAAACGAATCTGAACAAAATGGTGCCATTTCTAAGGATACGGTTGATGGAAGAAATCCTGCACCAGTAGATATGGTAGATATCCCATTATTTACGTGGTTTTGTACTTCCCAGGTGGTTAGCCGGATTTCTTCCATGAACAGTATGGGGAAATTCCTCTTTGAAAAAGTGGTACCAACTCAGCCAATGGATGTCCTGTAAACTTTTTTGGGGATGAGTAGTTTTAGTAGGAAAAAAGAATGAAAAGGGAAGAAATCTCCCAAAGAGGTGCCATGATGAGACAATGTTTTTAAGATTGTTTGCGGGATGTTTTTTTTTCAGACCCGGAGTTTTGCCTATTTTATTGTTGGTCAAAATGCGGGTGAGGAACAAAGCCACCCAAACGAAGGATTGAAGTTTGAAGCGTCATTGGTTGACCAACATCCCACAAAGTGAGAGATCCAAAGTGTTTGTTTGTGGTTGAAGAATCATGATTTGTATGTGAAAACCAATCATTTCATATGTATATCATCCTTGCAAATCTGGAGTTGCAAAGGTTGAAAGCCAAACGTAACTTTCCCAACACGCTAAAAAAGTGCAAGTATAATTTCAACAACCAAGAAACATTGTTTTGCATTGAAAAACTACTGAAAACTCCCAACAAAAAACACATGGCGTTGCATTTGCTGAGGATTTGATTCGTGCAACCAATTTGGTACAAGATGTGTTGGATGAATTGGAAGCTTATTGGGTTTCATGGCTTATTGGGTTTTGAACGTTGCTACCTAGGGAGTTTGATCCAACAAGAGTCGTGGGGGTGAGAGGTTTGTTTTTGGGGGATGTGAACCGGTTGGATGGATTGGAATATTTTTTTGTGCGTGAATAGAGGTGGTATCCCTGTCGGAAATGCTATACAAAAGACACGTTTTTTTGGTGAAACTTCCAAAAAGTGTTTGTCTTTTTTTTGTTGGGGAATTTATTGTCCTGCAAAGATTGTGGGAAGATGATTTCAGAATTTTGGCCTTTGGCATTTTTTTTCAAAATTTGGAAGGTGAAAAAAAAACATCAATTGACTGGTCAAGACATAGTCACAATTGCGCACCAGTGATATCAGAAGCGATTGCGATTTCAAGGAGAGTTGGAAAAAATCTTGGAGAACAGAGTTGAATGGAAAAAACCTGTTGGTTGTTTGAGGTTAGGAAATCATTTACTACCCAGTGATATGAAGTTAAATATGGGTTTTATCAATAAGCCATTAGAAGGGATCCTTCTTTTAACAATGGAAGGTAACAAAGGTGTTTCTTTTTCAATGCTCAATTGATGACATGGAGAAAAAATCAAAACATCATGTGTTTTTTGTTTCAATGCTTGCTTTTTTTGGCAAAATTGATAAACCCACAACTTCTGATGAGAGTCGCGCATTGTTACCCTCCTTGGAACTAACATCTCCCACCTGGGGAAAATGAAAATCATATTCAAGAGTACCTTTTGAGGGGATATGTTAGTTCCCAGGAGGGGTAATTTTCTTTACCCACGGCACTTCTTTTCCACGATGGTTTTGTTGGAAACCGGCAAAAAAAAACAATCTCCTGAGGCGATGGATACACGAGAGTCGGGGCATCACAGTCGTGTTTCTGGCAGGGAAGGAGCAGCAGCCAGCTATAGAAAGGGAATATTTCAATTTGCCCATGGATTTTTTTCAGGATGGAGCCTTTAAGTAGCCCAAGGAGGTGATAGGTTTCACAGATTGTTACATGTTCCCCCCGAACAGAGGTGATTGTTTGTTTTTTTTGCGGAAAAATGTTTGGACTTAAATCCAATGGTAATAGCCGGTATAGCTGGAAAGAAATTGCACTTCGGCAGTTTTTGTCCACCGGGATTTTGCTCGGTCAAGGTCCGACACCAACTGGCGCGCCTTGATGCAATTCGAGTACCGTTGGCGGACGGAACTGCGACAAGGGCTTGAAGGCGGGGCGCGGGGTGGTGGTGGAAGCTATGGCATCCCATCGATCCAAGGTCTTGGGGGGTTGGGGACCCATGAATCTAAGGGTGCACCCATCCTCCCTCAAGACATAGCCGGCGAATCACCATGATCCCTCAAGAAACCCTTAATATGGACAGCTATCTCTTGGAAAAAATAGTTGCGTTGTGGCCCTCAATTTTAGGGGGATACGATTTTGAACCCATGCGCTCCCGCCAGCCTAATCCTTGGGAAGGTTTATGACCTTAGAAAAAAGTCTTCCCTCCTATGACGGCTATTTTGATATTTTGGAAGCTGATAAGAAATATGATTTTTAAATCACACTCACTGACACTTGTCATTATTACCCAGATGATTTTAGCAACATGATGTCTACTATGAAAGAAGCTGATTAACTTTCATCTTGATCATTTTTTGAATTCGGATCATTCATCAAAATATCTTTGGGGGTGCTTAGTGCGACCGGGTCGCATGAAGGGCCGAGCAGAATGCTCGCGAGTTTCTTGACAAAATGCCAAGTATGGTCTCTGGTCGCAACAAGCGGGGGGGTTGACCACCATCGCAAGCTATTGCTGTTTTTAGGGCGGTTTTAATTAAACAGTTTCCCTCTTTTGCTTGACGTAGAATCAGATTTTGTTACTCAGTTTAAGGTTGGTTAGTTCCACCCAAAAAAACTTCCATGTTTACCACCTCCTTCGCAGTGAAATCTGGTTACCTCCATGCATAAATTGGGGGAATCATGCGATGAAAACGTCAACCTCAACTCCCAAAGTCTGTACGAGATTGGGCCCCGGATCCACTTATAAATAAGGTGAAATCCCCCCCATAAGTAGGATCACAACCCCCCCCAGTTACCCATTGATTTTCGGCCATGCACATAGGGGCCCCTCTTGGCCACCCCGTAGTTTCGCCCATCCTGTAGGGTGAAACTTCGCCAGGCCTACCAGATGGCAGCGCCGTGCAGGAGGCTGATCCGGTTTCCCCAAAAGTCCACCTCCCCCGGAAGAACCAACGAATGTCCCCTTAAGGAGGGGTACCGTTTCAACCACCATGTTTCAGGGTACATCATGATCTAGTTTTTTGGGGGGAGGTGGAATGAAATTCGTGGTTTGGTTGGGTTTTTTTTCGGGTAAGGGAGATTCGTACACAAGAAATGGTCGAATGGAAAATTTGATAGTTGGTGACTGGAAAATGGCTCATTTGCAAGCACCATTTTCCAGATGTTTATGGGAGGAAGATTAGGTCTACCCCCCACCCAGTCACCACCAGGATTATTACATATTCAGTAGGGAATCCCTATAAACCTTCATTTGCCATTATTACTGGTTGGGGGGTCGATCCATGTTGTAAAAAAATCAGATGATGCCTTTTCTTTTTCGTTTGAGTTTTTCATCGCCATGTTTGTTGGACTTTTTCGTTCCTTGGAAAGTCCCTTCCTTTGGTTTCCAAGCTTTCTGGATAGGCAGATCGAAGTCTACAAAGATGAAGAGAGTGATGAAAATCTTCATGATTCAATGGGTAATGTATGAACAAATGGGTGATACTCCATTTCCATGCTAGTTTGCGAGATGGTTACATGGTTTATGAGAAACTGGTCAGCAGGTGTATTTCAACTTCACCCACTTCGATGAATGCATGACATTAAGGCTGGTAGTTTACTATCTAAGGGAACCGCTATGAACAAAACTTCCCAGCCACCACCAACATTGACCACCTATCATGCAGTTAGCAACTGAATTTAAAACGACCCCTTCCGAAAGCACTTTTGGTGAAATGTGCCATCAATTTTGACCCCCGAGTAGCAAAGGGCATCACAACTAAAGCACCTGCGATTTTACAGACAAAAAAAACCTTCGACAATAACAAGCAATCAAATCTATTTAAGCCCAAAATTGTGATATCAAATGTCATCATTGAAAGATTTTGGCAGTTTTTCAAATACAAAATGGAAACCTCCTACATCCATTGGCTACCCCTGAATCGGATCCCCTGGCGTTAGCGTCTCTCGCCAGGTGTTGTTTCAGGTACCCAACTATGATGGCGTTACCGACAAGTGGCTGGCCATGTATACCGTGGAGGATGTACGCAACTTGAAGAGGTCCGGAAATCATCGTGAAATTGACGCTGGTGAAGTGAATTCCTCCCAAAGAGGCAGTGAATAAGAAGGGGTGCATCCTTCCAAGAGATGGCCTATATAGTTTTGGGGTAGGTCTTTCCCCACTGAAAAGTGGAGAAAATGTTGGTGATTCAAACGCTTGGTTTTTTGAAAGTTGGGTCATGGTCTTGGGATGAATTTTGGGGATTTCAATCTACTTAAAGGAATTGATTGAACCAATTTCAATTCAAAACTTAGGATGTACCAGCTGTTACCTGCAGGAATGTCATCAGAAATCAACAAAACAAAGGGTACCGACTGGTTACAATCAGCCCGCAATCCACCTGTTCAAGTGATCCAAAGATCGTGAATCTTCCCTCCTTTCGCTGGTGATTTTTTGAGATCTTGGATCGACAATGCTGAGAGTGAGCTAAAGTTCAATGACCCCACGAAAACTAACATATTGAACCCTCAAAGTGACTGGTTTGTTGTACAGCGATCATTGAATGACCCAAATTGTGGGGACCACAAATGCAGCAAAAGTATGCAAATTTTGAGGGATTTCCCTTATTATAGTGTACTGTTTTGGGTGGGTTGGTAATATAATGACCCCTGTTTTTAGGGGCTTGTTGTAATTAAATGTATTTCCTCTTCCAGCCGGGCATATATCTCAAGTTATTTCCAGCCGTCGTGTCGCAGGATGTTGGAGCAGAAGCAGCTTGAAATGTTGGATTTGGTGGATCTACAGTCACTTGGCGACGCAACTGGTGGTTGAACCAACCAGGATTTCATGGGAATGGGATGTTTTTTTCCAAATTGTAAGGGGGTTAACTTTCCAAATCACCAGGAAATTTTAGCAGAACAAAATCTTTGTAAAAGTGTCTTTGTTTTGTTCTGATGTACTTACCTGTTTTTGGTGGCATGTTGAATATGCTGCTACAACCTTTTCGGAAAACTGAAATGACTCATTTTTTATTTGTTGTTTCATAATCTACCAAAAATCGAGGCGTTGTCCCCTACTCCATACCACGAATCCAAACCCACCACAGGAAAAAAATGCCAAGATTTTTACCCCCCCATCTTTCAGATGTCCATTTTCCTCCAAACCTCAGGTCATTTGGGACAATTTTTTCCTGGAGAATTTTCATATATTCAAATCACGACCTTCGGGAGATACCCTTTGGGCAGAAAATATCGTACCCCCAAATTGTTTCGCATACCTTCAACATGGTTGAATCATCTTTGCTCCATCTTCTGTAACCATCAAAAAGGGTTCCATTCTCTAGTTTTTCTCCCCGGAATGGAACCCTTTTTGATGGTTATAGAAGATGGATCAAAGATGATTCAACCACGCAACCTGTCCCCATTCCAAATCATGGCAAAGTCGGGCCTTCTCAGCAGCCATGGTTGTTGCTGCTGGCGATGGCATTGAAGCGGCGTACTCCCGTGTTTTGTATCGTTCGGAACGCAACGGTTGTGGGCGCCGATGAAGGCGCGCTGGCTAACGGCGCGCGAAAAGCTGATGCTCATGGGGTTTCCCGTGACCAGCAATGGCTACAAACGTCCTCGGGGTGGAAGCGGCAAGAGGTATAACTACCACCCGGAGAAAGACTGGCAGGTAGAGAAATGTGACAAAGTAGCTAAGCGCTATGCCTGTGGCATATGCCACTTTGGATAAGCCTCACTCTTCAGTGGGAAACAGCATGCACATCCCGAACTGCGCAGCGGTGCTGTTGACAGCCTTGCTGCCAACCACCCCGTCCAAATCTCGGCACCCCTTCCCATGCCCAAAAAAATTCAGTTCTAGGCCTCCTAACCCCAATGGGTGGAGGCCGAACACTGGGGCAATTCTTTTTGCGCTGGGACCTTTGGGGTACTGAAATTTATTCGTCCACAAAGAAGAACAAATCTTGGTGTAGAAAGTACGGATATGAGAACGCCACGGAACTTCGCAAGCCTTGAAAACAATGAAAGAAAAGGCAGTCGGGATCATGAACATGATGAAAAGTTTGATTGACGCAGGGATTTTGGAGATTCCTCTCTGTTTGTTTTGGTGAAAATTTGTTGGTATGCTTTTCTACTATGATGAAATTGATTCAGCTTTTTTTTTTAGCAGATTCAAAAGGAATTGTGTGTTTTTTGAATTCAAAAGGCAAATTACACTTGACAGCTTTTGTGTCTACAAATAATACTGATCGGACGGTGATTCTTTTCAAATCCCCTCGCAACTCCGGTTTTGAGTATGAACGTTGCTCAGAATTTGACCTGATGACTCATAGCCTTTACCCCAATGACAAATCGAACATGGATACCCAAAATGGGCACAATTGAAAGGAGACATCGTTTGCAAAGGATTATTGAGGGGGTATCCATTTTCAATGTTTAGGGTGTATATAACATCATATGAAAAAGCTCGGATTTTCTCTTTATTTTAAGGAAATTTCCACTATGTTTCACTGGTATTTTCAGCAACCCCAACAAAGCCCTGTTCTCTCAGAATGAGCACTGACAAAAAATGTCCCTTGGTTGTTTAGGGTATGTAAGGGATGAAAAGTCCCTAGCCAGTTTTATAGGGATTATTCCGGGATTATAATAAACAAACCAATCATAAGGATCCCCCGTCATTCAACAACCAAAATTTCCCCAATGGAAAGTTTTGATCCAAGGCAAGGGCAACAGAGTGACTTGGAGGGATGATCAAACTGAGGATACCCAACGGTCGGAAACGTCTGTTTTCATCCATACAAATCACCTGAGGTAGTGAAAGAAACGCCTTGAAAAATGGATTGGGGTTTTTTGTTCATCCAGCTGTTTTTTTTTGGTGATGTAAGGTTGGACAATTTGCGGCAACCCTGAAAGTTGCAACAGTCAATTTATGAATATAGCAGGCAGTGCTACTGGGATTTTAGGGACTTTTTAACCACCTATGGAGTTGATCTTATGGTAAGAATGTTCAGATTTCTTGTTGGATTGCGCTTCCTGATGAGTAGTCATGAGTTTTTTTCGATAGACTTCATGGTTCGAACAAAAGCGTTGCCATCAAGGTAATGGTGGTTCGCACCAAGCAGTTTTTCTAAGAGATGGTTTTGGAAGTCAAAGTTCGAATTGCGTGAATAAAATCAAGCCGGGTGGTGGTTTCAATTGTTTTTTATGTTCACCCCTATTTGGGGAAGATTCCCATTTTGACGAGCATATTTTTCAAAGGGGTTGGTTCAACCACCAACTAGCAAAACCTCTCACTAGCTTTCAAACCTTCATTTCCAGCCAAGCCCGAGACGAGATTTTTTTGAGTGTAACCTTTACATTGAAAACATGTCTTTTTTCTAAACGACCCAAAAAAAAAAAAAGAGATCCTCGGAACCAAATCAACACCCAAAAATAAATCCACCAAGAAAATATCAACCAACTGGACTACTCTTTGGGTGGAGGTGTATGCTTTATTGATTGTTTTTCATATCTTTTTTTGAGGGAAAATCACCAATGAAACCTTCACCCTTCTCGCCGAGGTCCACAACCTTTGTTGGATTGTAATCGCACACCGGCGTGGTGTCCGCTTCCTCCGTTTCTTCTGTGCAAAAGCCTTTTCACCTGTTGGGATGTGAAGCACGCTGCGGGTGGAAATCCTTATATGGTTGTAAATGATATAAATAGAACCCTAGTAAACCCTACAAATCACCCCAGTTGTAGGAAGGTATAACGGGGGAATTTGCATCCATGTACTCGCAAGTTGAAGGGAACGCCCGGCAGGAGCTTTGGTGGAGGTTGTGAAGGGGTGGTGTTTTTGTTGGTCCTTCCGTGGTGAAACATGCGAGGTTTTTTTTTCTGAGGCAAAAAAAATTGGCCAATTGGAGTTATCCAAGTTGTTTTTATCAAGTATAAGTATTGTTTGGGGGGAAGTTACTTGAGGAATTAGACTTGTATTCATGTGTGTTTGGTTCATTATGATCATCATTGGTGTTTCAACATGTCTTGTGGTTATCATTACACTTTGCTCTGAGCGCAAGAAGCTCCGTTTCATATCTCTCTACCCATCCGGGATTTCGAAGATCAAGCAAATCAGAGGTGTGTATTCTTAGTTATTGCGGATTGTAGGCATCTGCAATAGTTCTACTTGCCTATAGGAATCTTGAATATTCCTGAATTTGCCGGATGTTTGTTAAATTTCTACCATGTTTGATGAAATCCCCCAGTTCCACAAATCACGGGATCTTTTCCAGAACTTCAAGCCATATTGGTCTGTTGGGGTGGAAATAAATGATGCGTTGAGCATCTTTTTTTGAAGTGGGGGAACCGGGAAAAGGCCAGCTTGGTGAAATCATGATACCCAAAAAACGATTTTCTTTTACCAAAACAAACAATTCCTTGGATGAGAAGTCCCGCCTGAAGGGGAGCTTTGCCTCCTAAAATCAGGCCGTTTGACTATCTTTCACGAAGCCTCCCACTGCCGTTTTGACAGAGAAGAAGTCTTGCTGTGACTTCAGCGATGGTTTTCAAGTTCTTATCGACCAATGATCAAGTAGTGATTTGGGGTTGCTGGTTTAAACTCCCCCAGAAAAAAAAAGAAAAAACAATGCCTAGGATCAACTCAATCATCAACTATCACTGACTACTCAAGTTTAATTTCACTTATCTCCTCTCACTAACCCGAAGGAAAAAAAAAGTACATGAAAAGAGCCACTTTCCATCCATGACCACTCCAGCATTTTCACATCCTAAGGTTACCTCCTCACAGCCAGTTCACCACCATGAATGCACAACCCGTAGCCTTGGGTGAAACCATTTCCATGGAATGCCATCCACACTACGTTTCTCGGCTGGAGATGGTGTTTTTTTGGGCGGAGCTGAGCACCTAAAAAATCCACCAACCCCAACATCAACACAGGAATTTTGGTGTGGCTGGAGGATGTTTTGGAGAAAAAATTACCTCAGGAGTTTTTGTTGGGGGACTTTTTCTTCGTTTCAAGGCATCTTTTGCTTTCTTTATAAGGATCATATGGACGATGACACTCGTGAGGCCTCGATCGACGACGGTTGGAGAGACTCCTTGCATATCTAAGTGGAGATAAAAGCTGACGCATGATTGGCCACTGGAGATGACATGATCATCCCGGTCGAAACGTCACGTACGATCCCCCGGCATGCAGCCGTCTGATGTCCTGGATGAGGCGTACGCCAGCGAGTTCGTGGAAAAACTGAATTGTTGACCTGGCTGGTGTTAGGAAGAAAATGGTGAACAGGCTGAAGATAGCCATTCTGGTGAACTTGGTCCCCAGCAAGATGCTCATTAACCAAATTTTGGATGACTGCGTCATGGTACTGAGCCGTCCTTCCTCATGAAAACAACGATTTGTGGGTTGCAAGCAGCACATTGCAAGCAGCGTCTAAGAGTCCTCCTTAAACCCTGAAATCCTTAGCAGCCTTAGCGTTTTTGCTGGAGAATGGTACAGCTTAAGCACTGATTTGCTGAAAAAAACATTCAGCAACTGACTCGAAATGGGATGATCATCCCAAGATATCCCAAGTACGTCTATAGAAACACCACCATGCACTTTCAAGTCCGTTTTTTTCTTTTCGGCTTCTCAAGGTTTGTGCCCATTGAAATCCAACAGCTCGATTCGGGATTTCTCATGCGGCCATGGCCTTTTTTGGAATTGAAAAAAATGACGGAAATCCCAATCCCCATAATGTTTGAAGCCCCAAGTTTTTTGTGTAACAAATGGCTGTTACTTGTCGATTATTGTTGGGAGATGATTTTTGATTGATGATCAAGAAAAATTTGGGTGATTTTTTCTATGATGGTTAATTGCTGGTTTGGTTGGGATCCTAGGGATACCCCCAAACTAACAATCCCTTTCACCAAGTCGTGGTGTTGGTGGGGCAGTTGTTCGAGGTGACTGATTTAGGGATCCAAGAGCTCCTTTGTGCCTTGGCAAAAATGATTCCCCCGGTGACCCCAGTGGGTTTCGGTGGCACCTCAGAGGGCGGCGGGAGGGATGAAGATGGATTTTTTTGTTGGAAACTTAGTTGGAAACTTATGTTTTACATGCCCCAGAATCACCAATGTTGAGGGATGATCCATATGAAAGGGCTGTGCAAATTTGGGGAATGAGTAGTCATGAGTTTTTTAAGGATGATCTATTGTCCCTAACTGCCCAACCAGTATTATCGAGGCATGTAAATTCACTTGGAAAAGAAACAAAGGTGTTGTTCAAACACAAGCTTGGAAATGTTCAACTATTTGAGGTTGATTGAATAATGAAAAAAACTCAACGTTGCCCACAAGGCCCTCACCGAATCTGTTGAATGGATTTTGGTGGGAATCCCCGAGCTGTTTCACAAACCACCCTCACATACACATCATCATCATCATCATCATCATCATCATCATCATCATCATCATCATCATCATCATCATCATCATCATCATCATCATCATCATCATCATCATCATCATCATCATCATCATCATCATCATCATCATCA
>DF239099.1:7945-48264 GCA_000507305.1 Breviolum minutum Mf 1.05b.01 | reverse complement strand
ACATCATCATCATCATCATCATCATCATCATCATCATCATCATCATCATCATCATCATCATCATCATCATCATCATCATCATCATCATCATCATCATCATCATCATCATCATCATCATCATCATCATCATCATCAGGTGAGAAGTTTGAAAACTCCGTTGAAAAATGGAGTGGCCCATTCTTTTCTTTTTGGGGAAAACTTTGGGTCAATTAAAAACTCCCAAAAAAAAATTAACCATCAAAAACCCCAAAAACCCATCCCTTCAACCCTTAAAAACCCCAGGGGGTTTTTACACTAAGTGAAAAATTGAGTGGCCCATTCTTTGTGGAAAACTTCAAAAAAACTCCAAAAAAGACCATCAAAAACCATCCCTTCAACCATTCCCCACAGGGTTTTTTACACAGAAAAAAAGGTGGCAATTCCATCAACGGCAGCTCCCAATGGATTGCCTCCGACGGTGGGGGCGCCGCCGTGCCTTTGCTCACCTGCACCTTGCGCCTTGGCGCCTCCTGGGCGAATTATAAACGACCTCAAGCAGAGGTCACCTCCTTAAATTGTTGTGGTTTAGTAAGTAAGGAAAATTCCCAAAAAAAATCCGATGAATTCAGGTTTAAGAAGAAAACTAAGATGGCCCACCATCAGCTTATCATAGGCCATTATAAGGATCCCTGTGAACCAGTCAGTACAATGGAATGTCAAGTGGGTTTTGAATCTTGCTGACTTGCCAAGAAATAACTGTTTCGATCTTTTTAATGGTTTGTATTTCAAAAAATCACAGAACAAGACAAACAAAACAAATCAAACACAAACAGAAAACATCAAAAAATCAAAAAGACCTTCAAGCTGAATTGCTGAATTGTGAAGATGTATACGTGACCCTTTCGTATCCCCAAACGGTTGGGTTGGTCACCAACAACCTTTGAGTAAGGGTCATTCAATCATCCCAGCCAGGTGACAAAGAATTGCTAGGAAGATTACATTTACCACGTTGGTTAAGGTTTCCATTACCTCAGCCAACCGTAAGCAACGAGTATATGTTTGAAAAAATCCTGGGATGTGGTTTTTGTTGGCGATGTTTGATCTCCACAATACATCACCATTTTCCGACCGCTTTTGAATCTGTGATTGTTGGTACAAAATCTTACCATTTTTCATGTGAAATCAATGTATCCAAAAAGGGGGACCCAACAAGGAATCTGTGTTTTTTTCCAGTGTGGAGCCCAGCTGAGTGGTGTCCTTCGTTGCCTTCAGGAACCGTTCCTGGTGTCCTTCGTTGCCTTCCTTCAGCAATGCTGCCGTGGTGGCTTTGGAACCCTTGAATCGGGCCGTGCACAGTGAGGTGCCGACGACATCCAATACACACCCCCTTGAAAGCTGACATTTTGAACTCACAAGAATAGAGGTGTGGTTCAGATGAGTTTCCTTTTCAAAGAGGTGATTTTCAGGTTCCAGCTGTTCGTTTTCAGGGGAGTATGTCAGTTTTGTGGAGGGTTTTTTGTGGAAATTGTTTCAGGTGAGAAGTCCCAGTTGAATGACACCAAAAAAACGTGTTTTTGAAAGGTAAAGACTTGAGACTTTTCCACAAAATCAACGGGTCCCCAAAGTTGGTTTTAAAATTGTAAGTTGAAAATTTACAGGGGCCAACAATGTTTCAAACAGAAAACAAAAAAAAACAAAACTCCCCTGCTTTGAATAAATCCACAGGTGCGTTTGGCTTGTCGTCGTGGTTATCGTCCTTTGGGTGGTCATACCTTTGGTCGTTGCTCCTTGAATGGTGCGTGGTGTTCCATGGCAGGTGGTCGGGGTGGCCTTCGGAGTGGATGTCGGAGTGGATGACAGGTAGATGATGAGCGCATGGGCCACGGGTTATTTTTTGAAGGGAAACAAGTCCTGTGGATTGAATGAATGGTTCATGGCAACTGTTTTGAAGATGTGCTTTGATGATACATGTATATATGTATGATGTGTGTATATATATATATATATATGTTTTGAGATATGTATATGAACAATCTGTGGATTAAATGAATGCAGTGCATGGTTCCCATTTCTTGTGAGCAATCAGTAGCTTGAAGAAGTAGTCCATGGCCAGTGTCTTTATACGCACATCCCATTTTGCTAAGGGTTAAGCTGTGTATGTAAATAGCAGGTGGTGGGGTAATGTCTATGTATACATGGCTCAAGTGGCTCAACTATGTGAGTGCTTTTGCGGAGAATGAAGGTGATTCAGCTGATGGTTCAGAAATTCTGCACCGAGTTGTTTTGGAGAACATCCCCTTTTTCACCCCACAAAAAAACAAGATGGACACCAAAAAATCACCACAGTTCAAGCAAAATATTCTCTTCCAAACCCATCAGTTTTAAGGGTCCGCGGTTGTTAGTTTTCGGTTTTTTTTTTTTCGCGGATTTCTGAACCATCGTCGGGATGATGATTTTCCCCCGGTGGAAGTCCGTTTGTTGGTTGATGGGCCCGCAGTTGATGAGGATATCTCCCATTGGAGAGGTTTGATACATCCCAAATTGGCCTGGGTCTTTTGGCAGGAGCTTCACTCAAAAAAACCTACGTCCAAGCAAGAAACACCATGTTATGTACATCCCCTTGACGTTTTCTGAAAAGTCACCAGTTTGAAAAGGAAAACAATCTTTTTCCAATCATCATTTTTTAGAAGCTTTTGCTATTATATACATCATCTACCAACTGTCAAGTGTGTTTTTTTTCATGATATAAAAAATCCCCTAGAAAAAAAAACAAATCACCCCCGCCAGAAATCCCACCGATTTTTCCGAACGGCAGATGATAGCTCCAGTTGCGTGGAACCTGCTGATTGGCTTCGGTGTGTTGCTTGGGTTGAAAACAAAACATGATACACCGCTGAAAAAGTAACGGCTGGAACCTAAAGATCCACCCCAAGTGAAAAGGAAACAACTCATTTGAACCATCCACCTCCATGACTTTGGGTTCGAAATGTTGAGTGTCGCTTGAGGAGGTTTCCCCCCAAAACTCTCCCCTTGCCAGTTTGCGAGTGAGCGTAACCACGGATAGGATGGACGGATTTGGTGTGTATTTTTTGGTTGAAGAAGCAGGGGTCTCAAGGGTTAAGTGTGTGACTCATTTTTTTTAACTAGCACTGTTGGGTAGGGTTTGACATCCCAAATGTTAGCACTTCTCTATTGAAACGAATGATGGTTTCAAGAAGTCCCAAAAAAAAAACACCAATCCTAGCTGCAGATGTTGGCTCTTTCGCGTCAAAAATTGGGGGAAGATTCCTATGCCTATTCAAGTACCACCTGGAACTTTTTCAGTTGTTGGTAGCATTTTGTCCCAAAAAATGCTGTTGTTTACTCTCCCTGAAACTAACATAGCCCCTAAAAATTGGTGGTTGGAAGACTACTCTTTCCTTTAGGGAAGGCCGGAATCCACCCCAAAGCCATTTGCCTGACACCAGCACCACTTCCATAAGCCTTGGGAAGCGAACATGAGTGGCTGTCGTTTGCCACTTTGGTTTGGAGGTTTTTTGGAAGGATCATTCTTTGGATCGATGAGATTTGGAGATTTCAGGAGGATCTTTCTCGATCATGGGCACGTTACTGAGATGTCCTGCTGGTACTCAGTAAATGGATTATAGCCCCAATATAAGTAGGTTGTAAGTCCCGTAGGTAGGCTATCAAACCAACTTACTAACTTCCATGGACATCCCAGTAGATGCAAAATGATATTAGCAGTTACTAATTAGACCATGATATTTATGGTTTCTTGCTTTTTGATTCCGTGGCAACTGTCCAAGAGATTGTGGTTTCCCCTGCAACCAAAAGGAACCAAAGTATTTGGAGCTCAAAAAAAAAAACATAGCAATGGAAATCACAAATCTTGCCATCTTGTCAGCCCTTTTTGGTTGTACAAACAGGAAATAGATTTACCTTTTCTTCATGGTTTCCCACTTTCCAACCCGTCATCAGGAACTCATTCCAGCTTATTGTCCTGAATGGCCAGGTAGCTGAGTTGCATCATGAGAGAAGTTCCATGTAGATCGTTTGATGGTGAGGTTTATGGGGTATCCAAATAGGGAGCGATTTGGAGCTACTCCTCGGTTTCGTTGAAACACATCTGAGGTTAGATCATTTAACATGTTAGGTAGATGATTTTTGGCTGTACTAAAGTGTTTTTTTATGTACTTCAAAGAGAAATCTGGGGTTGATATGATATTTAACATCACGGAACCTCACATATCCCATCAGAAGGCAGTTGGGAAGATGAGTTTCCCATTGGTGGGATATGTTAGTTCTCTGGCGGGCATATATTTGGTTGGCATATAATTGCATGTTTAATATATGCATTGGGTGTGGCCCCCAGTAACAATGGTAAATGAAGCTTAGTATTGCTGGTCACCCCCAAAATCCAACAGGGTCACATACACCCGAGGTTCACATAAAACGTGAAAATTTCCAAAACCGAGGCTTTGTGTCTGGGGGCGACCTGTATCTCAAGAATGTGGAAAAAGGGATGTATTTGTTTTTCCAGAACAGAGACTGAAAGGAATCAAGTTTTTTTTTTCAGCAAGCCACAGGGTATTTGGGGCCCTGATTCACCCGAGTTTTGCCCGGCATTTCGGCGGTGCTGCATCAGGTGACATGAAATGTTTTTCGTGAAAAGGACAATGGCTCAGATATGAGACACCCCAGATGCGAACCAATGGAGATATAATAGTGATTGGTATATGGGGATGAACTAGACAAGGAAAGTGCGTAGAAACTGCTGGTTTTTTTTGTAAGGACCCATGCAATCAAAATGGTATGTATGTATATATGTATGAGATTTACGATAAATGTCAGGATATCAGTATGGATCCTACAGGATGGTTCGCTACCGGTTATAAATGGGGCTGTAACCCCTATAAATGGCCTTATAAATGGGTATTCCTAAAATTATAACGCTACTTATGGGGGTTATTCCCCCCATTTTTAACTGGTAGGGGCCGCCAATCTTGTACCCTTGTTTCTTGTACCCTTTTGACCGCTGAATTGCCAAGGTTATGGTTACTCGGTGCCTTACAACAGCAGCATTGCCCCGAAGGCCGAAAAAAAAACAAAAAGAAACTGTTAGGTCTTCCGTGTTTTCGCCACTTTCTTTGGGAATACCAAAAAGGGAGGGTGGCAACTTTGGGATTTTTCTTTTGATGAAGTTTGGAACTCGTGAGGACATATTGGAAAGATTAGAGAGGGTTGTGTGTTTTTTCCGAATTCCGAACAGATGATGCTTTCCGACAAGCTATGCTAGTGGTTTCAAACCTGTTTGTCATGGGCACCCCTATCAGTACCAAAAGAAGATGGTGGCAAGAAAAGGCCTTCAGATGAATCTCTCTTTTTCAGACTTCAAAACTCATGCAAAACGAATACACACAAATCTCTGATCCAGGTAACTGACGTTATAACACCTATAAAAATGCAGTCACAACCCTACTTACAATGGGAGATGTATAGCTACCAAACCCTCAATTTCATGTTTGTTCCTTCCAGGTAATTCCTGTCATCGATCCTTTGGCACATGTCTTCCTACGTGAAGTTCGACAATTGCCCTTACCCTCGGGTGTTTTGGGTGCCTGGGTTTTCGATGGTGGTTTCAGGGGTTGAGATGCCAAAGCGGACAGGTTTCGCCCATTTTGGATGGTGGTTTCAAAGATTGTTATTTTTACCCTACTTGGGGAAATGATGCGATTTGACTAATAGTTTTCAAATGAGTTGAAACCACCAACTAGAAACTGGTTTTCCAAATGAAGCAATGAAAAACCTTCATCTGTTAATTGGGGGAAGGCTGATAGCATCTTGGAGAGTGGGGCATAGATTTTTGCCCATGAATGATGGACAAAGACAAAACTTTGGCAAAAAAAACACCTGGAATTTCCCCATACTGTCGATGGTTCAGAAATCCCAAACAACCACCTGGGATGTAAAAAAAAAAATCGTAAATAGTGGGATAAATTACCATGTCAACTGATGCATGAGTTTTTCTATCAACAGTAGGATGATCATCCAGCTTGGCTCAGGTGATATCGTCACCGTGGCATGTCCAGAGGAGTTTGTGCGCAGCAGTGGTGATACACGCTTCAAATGTGGACATGGCTTACATGGAAGGGGACAATGGTGGCTTGGGCCCTTCTTAGGTGGAAAGGAAGAGGAAAATTATCAGGGTCAGGGGGTCGTGTTTTAACTACACCCCCAAAGTTTAACATGGAACCCTGAAAATTGATGGGGGGGTCCAATTGCAATCTTCTTTTCCGGCAGCTGATTTTCAGGTGTCATGTGAAACTTCAGGGGTGTAAATGCCACTACTCTACTCCCAACTTGTTGACTGAGAGAAACCCCCGTTTCTTTTGATTGGGTGCCGCGTTGTCTCAAGTGTGGGAAAATTCCCTTATCATAGGGTGCCATGTCATGTAGGTCACTTGTTGAGAAATTCGCCGGCACAGATGTTTGGGAGCAATCAATCTAGTGACCCCAATGCAGGTTGGGAAGGAGAAGGAGGTTTCAGCGGATGATGGGTGGTTTGCATGCTGATTGATGGGTGGTCACGAGCAACCGGTTAACTCAGGTGCGTGGCCAGTGATTGATTTTCGCATTCAGTTGACGTTCTTGGAATGACCATTTTCCAGCTCCTAAAAAGGTCGCAATAATTTGGCGCTTTGTGTCAAGCAGATGCCTTTTGTTTGGTTTTACCCGTGAAGTTTAACATAACCCCTCAAAAGAGGCCGGGCCCCCAAAAGGAAAGTCCTTTTCTAACCATTGATTTTCAGGGGTCGAACTGTTAGTTCTAGGAAGGGTAGAAGATTCTTGGGTGTTTTTTGTTGTTTGTAAAATTCCACTACCCAAAAAAACAAATCGCCCACCTACTTCCTAACTGCGGATCCATGTCGACCTACCCTAAGTCGCCCTTCCACTTCTCCATTGGTTGGACACCAAGGCAACGTGAAGTAGCGATGCTTCCACAATACACTGACAATAGCATCTTGAAGGCAGTTGTTTTGTTTCAGAAATACTTTGGAAGTTTGGAATCTTCCCACAAAAATGAAAATAGTTCAAAATTCCCCGCACAAAAAGAAGATTGAATTTTTTTCCCCCACTACTCTACGTGGTTTGTTAAAGTTGGGGGGTTTTGTTGCTACCAGTTGTTTCCATGTTTTTTTTGTTCTTCATACTGGCCTCGAAGACTGCCACAAATCGGAAGGTAAGCTCGAAATCACATGACTTTCCATGTCACATGTCAATGGAATCATCGTCAGAAATACATCTCAAGTAGTTTCCATCTTTCCAGTTTGCAAGTTGGTAGTTTGCCAAGACTTTTCTATCAACAAAAAGTATATGTGAGTCAAATTCATCCAGATACTGAGCTACAAATTTCAAAAATGACTCTCCAGGTTGGGTGAAAAAAACTCATGAAATTAACCAAAGTGTAGGGAAGGTTTCTTGCATTCCTTTTTTTTGTTGATGATTGTTCATCCAGATTCATGTCGTCGTCATGGCACCAGTATCTCATCACTTAGAGTTTGCAAGATTTGGTAGGAAGCATCTTTGGGAATTCTTTCCGAAGTTCCGGAATATCTATAGAAGTCGTCATTGGGCCCCCAACGTTTTGAAAAAATCACCTGTTCTGTCAGGGTTTAACTTTCGCCTTTTCCGTATACAGTACGTGACACCGGTGTAAACTTCCGATCTTTGATTGGTGAAGTGCTGTATGACCTCAACAGCCAACTTCAACCGAAAAAAAAATGTGATGAAAGTACAACATTGTTACTAGATTGACTCTGAGTTTTTGTTGGCAAAGTGTAGGGTGTTACTTGTTTTTAAAGAAAAAATTGATTTCCCTTCTTTTTCAATCCCTTCCACTCTCAAGGGTTTTGTGAGATTTTTCCCCTGACCTTTCCCAACCCTATCAAGGTACTCCGGATGCCATCATTCACTTGGTGGATGAAGCAACTGCTGAACCGTTGGTGTGCGAATTGGAAACCATGTCCCTTGGTGAAAAAGATCCACGGTCCGAAATGGTTCTAACCAAGAAAACCTTGCGAACTCAACTCGAATTTTTGGCCAACATTCTTGAAGTGGTCTTCCAGGCGATGATTTTAAACTTCCTGTTGGTCGGATTTCCACGACCAAAAAGACACCATTTGTGCCCATGTGACCCTCCACGTTTGGTTTTTTGGGTTTCTATGGGTGAAATCATGGGGACTGACCTCATGGAAATCCTGAAAAAAAAAGCGTTGCAAAAGCGGCAAAGAATCTTGTCAAACATGTTCCTTTTATAGATGTATGATGATATGCTCAATGAAGAAGATGTTTTAGATACTTAAGACATCTATGGAAAAAGCTTGTCAAATTTTCTATTGATACATATTAATTGCAGCAACACTCGGCCACATTTCTAACAAACTCACACTTTTTTTTGTTGCCTGCCCTGCACCTGCAGCAGCCGTTTTGTTTTCCCGCTTGGACCGCAGGAAAGGCGTGCGGCGGAACTATTACGACCGCCTACCTGGGCTCTTCCGCAATCACACCGACCGTGCGGGCTATGACGTGGTACCTCGGGTTTTTGTTGCAGTAGGTGAGATGTGGAGTTTTTGCAATGAGAAAAGGGCCCCTAGTTGTTTTTTTTCGGTCGGGTAGGGGATGAAAGTCACTACACAGTGATATGGGGGATTATTTCATAAATCATGAAATAAGGATCCCCTATGAAACAACCAGGATTTCCCAATGGAAAGTAAGGCTTAGTTGAAGCAGTCAACTTTAGTTGGGGGTTGTGGATGAAACGAGTGTAGGTAAGGTGGTTTCTGATGATGTTTTTTTTGTTTGATGTTCCAGTTGGTATGGGTCACCCAATTTTTGGGGTGTGGTGGTTTTTAGCACATTATGTGCAAAATTGGTTGAAAATGTTCACCACCCAAAAAATGGAGGGACAAAATGAAGGCATTTTTGAATTCGGAGCAGGGGGGAACACAACCCAACCACTGGTACTAAGTGGGCCTCATACCCAGATATAGAATTTGTAACTACTCCACTTCTAGGGGTGAAATAACCCTAAGAAAACCCAATTTATTTTCGGCCACAAATGACCATTTTCTTGGGGGCTACCCATGTCCCTTCCATTTAAAAAACGATGGGTATTTTGTCAAGCCAAGGTGCCATACATCAATCAATTTCATTCGCCTTATGATGCTGCGCAGTTTGAGAGTTACTTACGACCCAAGTCTCTTGGCATTTTGAGGGTCGTGGGATGAGAAACAAACTCAGGCCCTAGAAGGTAACAAGGCGTTGGTGAGAATTTTGGTCGATTGATCTTGATGGGAGTCATAATTCGTTTTTTTTCGTGGGATTCCAGATACCTTTTGGTCGAATATGATGGTTGGAAGGCAATCCCTTTCCTTTTTTGGGGCAAAAGGCCTAATTTCCAGTGGCAGGGAGTATCCAAAAGAAACCTCTGAAACTCGGTGCCACAAAAAAAAGGCCACTAGTTTTTTTTTTGATGAGTTCTTCTTTGCTTTATATGTGAAGTTCTTGGAGGAAACTTCATGAATTTCTAGGGTCTCCAATTTGGGTCCACCAAAAATTTTGTCCATGAAAAAAACACCTGCCTGGTTGGCCATTTTTGCCTCTTGGATTTGTTTCTGCCACAAAAACAGCAGGACAACTTCTGAATGGATTGGCTTAAGATGGTGATAGCTTGTATCAAAAATGACGAAAAGAAGTAGATTTTCTGGGGTGATGGATCCATTTCTTTGTTATTTGTTGTTCATTTTCAGGGGGTTGGCATCAAGTCTGGTCAAGTTATAGCGACCTCACATGGACGTCACCCCAAAAGGTAGCTGAGGAAGGGTAATGCCCTGATTTCAGGGAAGTCTAGGTTGATGAAATATTATGATTTGGCCAGATCAAGTCGTATTTGAAGCAGTTGCTAAAAAGAATGGAACCTACCTGGTTGTTGAGTGTGAAATTTAGGAGGTGCGCAATTTTTTACCCTTAGTTAATATCTAAGAAAAATCCAACATACCCCTGGAACATATCCCAGACCTTCAACCACCTGTTTACGATGGAAATCCTGTCGTATTTGGCATTTTGTGGTATCTGAGGTACGTTCGCAATTTTCTTAGAAAATAGGGATTGCTTATCAAAGCTATGAATTTCCGGATGCCCCCAAAAACCTGAACTAGGATTTCAACTCTGGAATGGGATTTTCTCAATTGATGATTTTTGTGTTAAATTAAAATTTCTGAGTTTTTTTTGGGGCGGTCTGAAATTTCGTTGGTCCAAAATCTGTGTGCTTTTTTACTCAGGTTGGAGGGCAACTACACGTCTCTTGGCCCCCAAAAAAAGGGATGGATGGAGGGTTTGGGGTAAACCTTTGGTTCGGAGGGTTTGGAGGTTGCAAATTTTGAAGGCCCCGTAGTGGGGAGAAGTTGGGAGAAGCTGAACTGGTGCTACAAAAACACGGATTCCTGAAGCAACAACTGCTTGTACTTTGGAGTAGTTTTTTGTTCACATGTCTTTTTTGGGTGGATTGCTATATAGATGGTGATGGTTTCAAATATTTGTTATTTTCACCCTTATTTGGGGAAATGATCCATTTTGACTAATATTTTTCAAATGGGTTGGTTCAACCACCAACTAGGAAGCCTTATTGGGAAGGCCTTTGACGCCAAACCCCTCCCCAGGCTCAGCTTGGACGTGGTGGGATCTTTTGTGCTCACTTGGGGCGACCGGATCTTATTGGCCGCACGGTCTTCAGGAGACCAGGGCGACGGGGCAGGGTGACCTGGTCGTGGGGGATGGAAAAATGAGGTCAAATTCATTGAGTTTTTGTGGGTTTTTTCCCCAAATGATGCGCAAGTCCAATTGGTTCATGTTCCCTCAATTTTTTGGGGTAAATATAAATTCCACTTCTTTCAATTTCAACTGGTTTGGTGGATATGTGGGTTCGTTCCCTTGGAGTGCATGGGAGCATCCCAATGTACCCTGGTTTTAAGTGAAACATGAAAAAAATTACTACCATGCCATTTTATGCGTCTCCAAAAAAAAACAAGAACTACATTATCTAGGTGGTGGTTTCAAATATTTTTCAATTTTACCCGTACTTGGGGAAATGATCCAAGTTGACGAGCATATTTTTCAAAGGGGTTGGTTCAACCACCAACTACATTATGAATCATATGAATTATATATATACATAAGATATTTACTTCAAGACCACCTAAACCAGGTATTTTTTGGGGAACACTTTCCTGTGAAAAAACAAACATCCCGACCGAAGGACTGGAAGCTGAAATCTTCAACTCCACCGAGCTGGACTTGAGTCACCTATTGGTCACGAAAATGGGTTTTCGGATGGTTTTTTTGGGAGCAGAAAAATCTTCCGAAGCACCAAGAAGCTGGGAAATGTTGAAGCCACATCTTGGCTTCTTTTTGTAATGATGTTGTTGCAAATCTAGTGTTTTCTGTTATTTGATGAGAATTCACTACACGTTTGGTCTCTTTTAGTTATTACACATTTGTTTACACATTTGTTTTTTATTCAATTATTTGGTTGCAAATCTACTTCTTTTGAAATTGGTTGCAAATCTGAGTTTTTGAATTTGCTACACATCTCCCGATTCATCATCCTGATGTAGGACAAAAAGCCATTGATGTGGGTCGAGCTTTTTGGAGTTTTTTGGTGGTATGTTTCAATCATGAAACCATTTGCAGTTCCAGAATCCGTCCAAAAAATCCACAGGATGTCTATACGTTGCCCCTACGTGTTTTACCTACTGGTAAAAAAGATTTCTCGAAATAGGTCGATGTCATTTTAAAATCACGAGGGCCATTCCGGGGGTCAAAAGTGCTCTTCACAGGGTCAAAAAAATTGGGGATTTTTTTGCCAAAGATTCAAAAAAGAAGTTGTCCAATATACCTTTGTCTTTTGGCTTTTTCTTAATGAGAGATGCAGTCCTGAAGTTACTTGAAGGATTGACATGAATGCTTTAAGGATTTTGACTGCCTCTTCCAATTCTGTTGCTACATTTTTTGGTATGCTTCCAAAAAAGAATGACACCATGTTACATCGCTGCTTCCCCCAAAAAGGATGGTTTTTTTCATGTTTTCTTGGATGAAAATCTGGGATGTTGCTTCCAGCTTGGTCAGATCTACTTGATAATTAAGTGGCTTTATAGATCTCTTCTTTTTCGTTGTGAAACCGAAGATGTTTTGGTTCAGCATATCAGTGGAGCCGCAAATGATTTGGAAAAAATATCCACTTGGGCCTTTTAATCAAAACCACCGACATGTTTGAACGACCAGAAACCAATGAAACAAAACTTTTTACCATGGAAATTTCAAGCACCCAACTTGGGGCGTTTTCTGAGGTGCTGGAAGTTTCTACTTCTTCCATTTGGAGTATTGGGCTGATCCCATCTTGTTCCTTGGGTGCAACTATGGCTGAGCTTGGAAGATTGTAGGTACTCACATCTTCGGATGAAAGTATTTGGGATGGATCGGTTGGATGAACATAAGGATATGTCATATATTTTATCAAAGCTTGGGGGTGGTTCTTCATCACCCCCAAACCATGGAGACTCATGCCCCCCAAAAAAATTGTGTTTTTTTCATTAGAACTTGTTGGGTCAAAAACTCATATCACCTATAAATGGCCACATATAACTGGGTTTCAGTGGAGTTTTAACCCTAACCCTTAGGAGTATTTCACCCCATTCAAAACTGCCTCGTAGGCCCAATCGGAGGCATGGGTGGATTGTATGTTGGTCGAGGCCGGAGCGAACCGACCAAGAGATGTTGACCTTCCCACGCAGGCCTTTTTGACCGAGAAACGTCGGGGAAAGGAGTCACCAAAGAAAAACACGGGGAGATGGTCATGCCGTCATCAAAATGCATTCAGAAAGGGTGGGTCACTGTTTTTTTTTTTCAGGGGGAGGGGAGGGAAATCAACAAACTTTTGATTTGGGTGATTTTTTAAGCTGGGGATTTTACGAATGGGATGAAAATCACTGGCCATTCAGACATCATCTAACAGTTTTCTCTAAATTCTCATGCTCATCATCATCATCATCATCATCATCATCATCATCATCATCATCATCATCATCATCCAACCAGGAAAAAAAACATCATTTTCCACCCAAAAAGAAGCATAGAAATGAGAAAATTTGATGTTTCGTCCAGGCATCAACCCGATTTCAACTACTAACCTCCGACTATAAACGCTTCACTTCCACGACACCAGGCTTCGTTTGTTATGGAGTGGTCCAGTGGGAGAAATGCAGCCAGTGCCTTTCACAGAGTTGTACCTTGCCTTGATTTTCGAAAAAAAAGTGGAAGGATATATAGAGGGTATATACTGCACCATGCACCAGGGTGAATTTAGTAGGGTGCAACTCGCACTTTTTGTTTGGGAAAAACGGGGAGTTACGTTCCCCAAGCTCCTAATTTCTATCATCAACCAGAAACTCATGGGTAGATTGTTTTCAGCGAAAACACCCCAACTGCAAAATTAAATTCCCACCCCAAAAAGAATTTGATGATGGTCTCCAAGGGTTTTTTTCGAATTTCTACCGCAAGAATTGGGGAAATCCCATTTTGACGAATATATTTCAAACGGGTAAGGAAAAACCACCAACTCGAAAACGTATGGCAGATGTATGCCCCCAGAATCCCCACAGCCTTACAGGATTGCGGACCTAATTTGGATGGCCTTTTTAATTCCCCCCCACACACAATTCGTGGCCTCAAGGGATTATGTACCATTGTCTCCTGAGGCCAAAAATAAGTGCAGTGGGCGGTTAGCATAGATGCTTACAACCACGGGAAGTGTTTGATCTTCTCAGCGGTGGGTATTCTTATGTTGCAACAACCCAAAAAAGATCATCTTTGATATCGAATCTGAGTGTTGTTGATTACCCTCCAACATTAACAAAACATAACTTTCTGGAAAATTTGTTGCTATCCTCCCCCTTTTCCAATTCAGAAATACGTCTTCAAATGGTTTTTCTCCGCATGTTCGAACATCAGCTCGCCAACTGCATCCCAGGTCGTGGGAAGTGTTGTTTCGACTCTTAACTTCAAAGCCCACCACCAAAAATTCCAGTGAAGAAAAAACTCCTTGCTCCCAATCACTGGTTGAATAAAGAACCTCTCTCAAAGAGTTTCTATGATCTTTGCCAAGAAAAGGTGTGTCTTTCCAGATATCCTAAGGTATCATACCTTTGATGAAGTTTATGGTTATCCCATCACTGCTCGCAGTATCAATGATCCGAATCCATGCGATTCGGTGACTCAAGTGACTACCATCGGCACCTTGGCACAAACGAGGTTGTCGGGAATTCAGCGTTCCCGGCAACTGTGAAGATACCATGGTTGTGGTGACGAAGAAAGAACCCCAAACCAAGCAACCCACCAAGGATTTTTTCCCGGAGGGAGGTCTTAAGATGATGAAAGGAGGTCGTTTTTTGTATGACTACTGTTGAAGTTGAGGCACAGCCCACCGTCGCGATGGCTGTATGTAAAACCCCTCATTAAAAGACTTTTGGGATAATTCAACAACAAACCCTACCCAGATTTTTCAGGAATGGTATCAGAGGTCTGAATAAATGTCACTTGGGGACCTGATACAGTGGGGTGACATTAGCCCTGAGCTAAATTGGCATAAGAATTACTATGAGTACCAACCACTGATAAGTTGGATTTTTCCCTCCAAGTGGTCAATGAATTCTTCTGCTTTTGGTAAAACGTGCAACTCCCTTAAAGCCAATATATACCTGGTATGTAAGCGGTATAAACGTCCAATTGGGCGACTAGTCTGATGCCTACCCCACCTTAAAACATGATAATTATGTTGATTGCATGGAGAGTTGCAACTAGTTGTATCACACATGTTTCTTGAAACTTGAATTTTCCTCTAATGGTTTGTTTCTATCTTGGACTTTCTGAGATGGTGTTTCCCATACTTTCAAATGGACGCAGGTCCAGCTGAAGGGAATCCGAGTAAAGGTTCAGGAAAACAAATTCGCTGTGAAAAGATGAGGGTTTTTTGAAGAAAAAAGTCTTCATTGACCATGCTTCAGTATGAAAACTCTTCCCAGATTCGTATTTTTTTCACATGGACTCCGCTGCAATGGTTGATTTTTTAGTAGAAGCCACAAATCAACGAATCCTAACATAGAGTTTGGTTTGCTCCTAACATACACTTGGGGCCATGTTTAAGCTTCATGACTCCCCCGAAGTTTAACAGCAAACGCCCCTGAAAAGTTGCCGTTACCCAAAACGACAAGGCGAATGTCTTCCAACGATCATGTTTCAAATGGCGAGCTGCTAAACTTCAGGGGGTGTACTTTCATAAAGAAAAGCCCCTGCCTCTTCTTCCAACAAAAAATGTAGGTTACACCCTGGAAAATTTAACATGGAACCCAAAAATGGAGGTTTGGAAGATGACTTTTCCTTTTCAATTGGGCAATTTTTAGGTTCCAGCCGTTAGTTTCCCAGGGTGTACATTATTTCAATGAGAATTTTCACCCCTTGATTGGGGGGTTGTTTTGGGTCAGTTTTGAGGCATTGCGGAAGGTGACAACGGCACCATCCAAGACGGCCACTGTGGCGAGAAATGATTTTCCACCCGAAAAAAGGGTACAAAAACCCACGGAGTTGTTGTTAGAAGATGGGATTGAAACTATCCGAAAAAGAGCAAAACTGAATCTAAAAAGATTGAAAGAAATGAAGGGTTCTCTATCTATTCCAGGATGGTTTGGATGATATGGTTTGGAAATTTCCTTCTTGGTGATTTTCACAGGGTTTTGCAAATTGAAAATGTATCAAATCGGCATGTTCGATTCATGGCAATACAGTGGTTGTGTTTGGGGGAGCCATCACTCAGAATCCCATTTAAAATTGCCCTAAAACTTCAATGATTTCTTAAGATGTTGCGCTGATTGCTGTGTTTCTGGGGTTTCTTGTTGTTTAACTCACCATGAAATCTCATGATTCTTCATCCCGGTGGATGAGCACGTGAAGATGCTGGGGATCCGTCAAGTTGTCCAAGAAATCACATTGATGGTCATCCCACTTGGTGGTCAAGAAGCATTGGTTACTAACTTTTTAAAAGTAGGAATTCTTCCTTGGATTTGTATTTGTTGTTGTTGTTGTTGTTGTTGTTGTTGTTGTTGTTGTTGTTGTTGTTGTTGTTGTTGTTGTTGTTGTTGTCCTTGTTGTTGCTGATTGCTGGTCCTT
The DNA here is from genome assembly GCA_000507305.1 of Breviolum minutum Mf 1.05b.01. Taxonomy (NCBI): domain Eukaryota; class Dinophyceae; order Suessiales; family Symbiodiniaceae; genus Breviolum; species Breviolum minutum. Next base: position 32,010 of record DF239099.1, on the reverse strand, counting down.
TCTAGCATGGTATTATTCATCACCAAAATCAAGATTTTGGGTTTGTTGAGTCTCACCCTTTTTTCCCCATCAAAAATGGTACCAAAAAACCAAGCTTTTCAGTCATATTATCAGGCGCGAACCTCCAATGAAACTCAACAAACGAAACCTCAAAATTCCCAGTTTTCTTCCACAGATTTCCATTCATTTTGGGTACATCTCCAGCATCCCCAAAATGCCCAGTTATCTTCCACATCCCCCTTCCATGCCCAGTCATGACACCACATCCCCCTGAAGTTTTATATGGCAAACGTCCCCGAAAACTTGATGAGACTTTTCAGGAACTTCTGTATCTCCGGCTTCAACGACATTTTGCATCAACATTCTTGGGAGTGAATCTAGGGGTAACTTACCCCCCTTGAAAACAAACATGACGATGGAAACATCACCATTCTCAATAGGACGTTTTTTTCTCCCTGAAACTAACAAATCGCCCCTGAAAATAGCCCCATCCCCAAAGGAAACTAGTCTCCCAACCATCCATTTTCAGATGCTATGTTAGTTTCAGGGAGGGTAATTGAAAAAAAACAAAACAAAAATTCCATGAACTTTCCAGAAATCAAACACGAGTTTGAAAATTGCTGAGTTTTCCATTGTCAATCTTAGTTTCCAGAGGGTGTAACTTCCATCTTTTCGTCGCGGATCCCGTTGGATCCAAGGAACCATTGGCTTTGACTACAACGAGGTTCCGGGGGTAAACTTGGCAAAACGTTTTAAAACGTTTTCCCAGGGGAAGTTTTTAAAAAAAACAAAAAACCGAGCTTTTTTGGCAAATTTCTGAAGAGAATTTTGTGGGATTTTGTATTCTTTCATTTGTTCAGAATATTTTTTGAGAAGGTCCCATGGTTGCAATGTGGCATACCGGGTTTTTTTCAGCAAAGTTTACTTGGATGAAGCCATCTGAAAATCGTGGCTGGTAATTGAAATTTGGAAGCTACTAGCCTTATAGCTGGCAAATAGACACTCCTTAAAAATTATTTAAACCAGCACCTATGATTCCTTAGAAGACTAAGCCAGAAATCCGTATTCAACAAAGATCCACCGTGTGCATCTCTATGTGCTTGCCATTTCCTCTACTGGACCCTGCAACTCTTTTGGAAAAATCATTTTTAGAAAATATTCCTCAGCATCACCACCACCACCACCACCACCATCATCCTCATCATCATCCTCATCATCATCATCCTCATCATCCTCATCATCATCATCCTCATCATCCTCATCATCATCATCATCATCATCATCATTCCTATCAGCACCACTTCTTCTTTACCTTCCACCTGATATCACTCTTTTCCATCCCCCAAAATCACCCTTGAAATTTTTCGGACCTCAAAACTGGACACTGCCAGGATCTCAACTGCGAATGGCGTTTGGAAGCCATCGGCAATGTGCGCTACACCATCTTCAGCAATTTCTTTGACCTCGTCAACACCAGCAACTGCGCAGGCTTCGGGATTGGGAGACCCTATGAAAGAAAATGGTGGAATGGTATGGACCTTTGGGTTGGGTTTTGTTGTGGATAGGAAGTGACAAGGTTTGGGTCTGGTTGATTTTAAGGAACAACAACGACCGCAGCGACAGAGACAACAACGACGACAGCAACAAACAAACAAACAAACAAACAAACAAACAACCAACCAACCAACCAACCAACCAAGCAAGCAAGCAAACAAACAAACAAACAATTAAACAGTTAAACAAGCAATCAACCCAGCAAACAAACAAACCACAAAGAAACCAAGAAACACGAAAATGAAGATGCGGACCTGATCTCTTACAGGCTTGTTTCCTGTATTTCAGCCCACCCAAATTCCAACCATCAAATTCCCCGTTTCGTTTGGCCCCAAACTGACAGGCGATCGCTTGGAGTTCTATGTGGCCGCGGGCAACACGGAACGCTTCCTCGGAAGCTGAGCTAAGTTTAGGGGTGAAAAGTAGGGGTGGACTGTGGACTCCAAACTTCCCAAAAAAGGCATCTTACAGAGCTGTTTTTTGTGAAGTTTAAGCTTAAATTAGAGTTCCACAAAAAAATGGGCAAACCTCAAAATGGGCTTTTGCCAAGTCTTTGTTGGAGTCAACTCCGGAAACGGTCAACAGCCAGCTGGGATGATTTGTAAAAAAAAACGATGATCCTTAGACGTGATCATGTTAGATCTGCGGGTGATCTGCTGATGTTTCGTTCTGGAAGTTGTCCGATAGCATGGATCAAAGTTGATGCAAATCGACAGAGCTTTCGAATGCTTTAGCGAATGTGCATTGCTTTGGGTTCCACTACAACTGACAGCTGAAAGTGTTGGGAAATACCTGAAAGCAGTCAACATCTACAATTTTTACATAGGCCAACTCCAACCCACTAGATCCTTTGAGTGGCATTATCTCTCACGACCAAAAATTTCACCGAGGAAAAGTCTGCGGCTTCTATCCCCAGGGAACAGCCCTCATCCACGTCGTCAGTAGGCATGCCATGCCAGGGGGAAATGGAATACTTGAAGGTGTGATGTCAAAAACTAATCTTGGCTTGGTTCAAAAACCGGCATCCATGTTTGTATGTTGTTTATTTTTTATATTTATATAGTTTTATGTTACTACACTTGTATACACACATTGTGTATATGTGTATGCACCTGATATACTTTTATGTACATTACATTCTGTATATTGTATTTGATATTCAATTATGCATATTGTATGTCAATAAAACAATAATTGCCCATGTTATCATGGTCCATGGCCATAGTCAAGATGAGTACATTTGACCATAACACATACAAGGGGTGTACATACGTGGTAAAACCTGGCGAGAAAAGCTCGAGAGAAGTCCCCGAGAACACCCCGGCGCTTTTCTGATGTCATTCACCGTAGTTGAAACCAGCAAGGTCTACAGTGATCCTTTTATTTAAAGCTGCAACTACATCTTCAAGCTATCTGTGCATAGGAATATTAAGCACCATAGATTTCCGCCCAAACACCATTTCTTGAGCCACTATTTTTTCCAAGCTGATGGCAATCAAATCCTTGCAATCCAAGTACCGGTGAATGCACAATGATCTGCCTCACTCATCGCCTGACAAACATTGATATACCAGGAAAGTTAAGGTTTATCTTGTTATTTTCTTGGGTTCCCCCTTTGCCAAAAGGGCTTTGTCAGTTTCATCCATGTTTTTCTGAATTTGTGACATGGTTCGAATTTACTTAGTGCCATTTGCTTTTCCAGGGCTGTTACCTTCGTACATGAGTAAGAACCATGAAATTCCCATAAGATTTTGACCCAAGGCAATGTTCCCATATTTCAATCAGACAAGCATAGTTGGAATGCCCTGTACCAGGAGTATCGTGCTGAAATTCATCACTGATGATACTTCTGAACGAGAGGGCTTCAATATTACCTGGACCCGAAAAGGGATTGGTTGGGTTGGAGCTTCGCGGTCATCTTCACATGGATTTTTCTGTGCCCTAAAAATGGGGTGTTTTGGGGGAAGTAAATGATGTAGGGAAGAAGCCACAAATTCATGGTTTGGTTCTTTTGAATGTGAGGAATTCTATTTTATATCCTCTACAAGAGAGACAGTAGAAATTTTGTATACTGTAACCAACCGTATAGTCATGGATCGTTGTTCTACAACGGTTAATTCGTGATAGAACCTTTACAAGCAGAATGAAAGGCAGTTGAGAAGGTTCCAAAGTTTAGACTATGAATGGAATTGAAAAGGTAGAAAGTTTCCAACAACAAAAAACAGGGCAGGGTTGGTGTTCTTCGATTGTTGCCCAAATTTCGCATGATTTTTGTTGGTGCTTCAGTTCATTTGAGCCTCCGATCAGTAAAAGTGAACTTGAGCATATATGCTGCTGATAAATTCTAATCTTTGTGCCGGGTGTCATAGCATTCAGGTCCCAATACCTTTGTGCTGGCGTATGTAGAGGGTGAAATACTACTAAGTCATGTGGGGATTATTGTAAAAAAGTATAAGGATCCCTATTAAACAACCACTATAATGGAAAGTAAGAGGGCTTTTTTCGTGTTCACGGGCCTCAGATTATGCAGTGGGAAATGACGCTGATCGCATCGAGTTCCGATTTCGGGACGCCAATAACAGGATCGATCTGAAAGCAGCTGGTGCATCTCTTGCTTCAACCGTCCAAATTTGGTCAAAACAATCCACGAAGTTCGTCAAGGTCCAGAGCAGACGGAGCAGTTCCAAAGATGATTGAAAGGCTATCCAGCTACACACCTCACAACTATAAAGGCTAACCATCCATTCTTCCATACGAGATGGCCCGCGCAGTCGTCAGATCTTTTTGTGCATGCACTGCCATGCTCGGAGCCAGGCCAAACAGGAGTTTGAGAAACTGAAGGAGACTGCCATTATCAATATTTATGTTTTTTAATTGATCTATATTTGTATTAGATATATATATATACATCAATGGCCCCATATCCTACCATTTGCCATTGCAACCTTTCAAGGTCTTAAAAGGGGGATGTATGGCCCTGCCTTTCATGGTTCTGAAAACCCATTTTCACCCAAAACAACGCCCCAAGGGGACCAACGTGGAGAAAAAAGCCAAGCGAAAAGCTTGACTTGAGAAAAAATGGAGGCAAATTTGGACTTGAATCTCAACAAACGAAAAAAATAAGACAAGAAAACTCCCCGAAACTCGAGTTAATCTCAAGAAGGAGGGGAGCAATTACATATACAAAAATTAGCAATTCTTCCATTTGGAGTTACCGAATGAACCTCTTAGTCGAAAACTTTTCGTTGCCCAACCACCAACAAAGCTTCGACACCAGGAACGTCACCAACCAAGCCGTGACCTTAACCTCCAATCCTATTGTCTCGGGACAGTCGGGCAACCTAGGCGGAGTGTTGTCAGGTTGGAACAACCAACAAAAAGTGAATGTTGCCCTTGGGTTGGGTGGATGTATTCCACTTAGAAAAATTGGGAATTTCCCTGAAATTTTTGGAGGGTAAGCTGGATACGCTGTTGGGGAAAAAATCCAAGTTGCAGCTTGAAAATCTCTAAAAAACCGGTGGTGGTTGATCCCATGTCCAAACTCCCCATTGTATATGGGGGGGAAAACTTCCTACCTCGTTACAGGTTATAAAGCAATTGCAATCCCACCGTGCCCCCATACACATGACTTGAATTCTGAGTGAAATAGCCACACCTGTCCCATTGATTATGCTTCCATGTGATAGAAAATACAATTTGAATTTCTCAACTTTGTACTGTGTTTTTACGTGAGACCAACAGTGCTGGAGTGGCTGGTTCCTTCACAAATAGATGCCTTTTCAAATTGATCAGTGCTCAAATTGATGGGTCAACGGTCAACACAACAATTTGTTTGGAGACTATCATGGCATCATGACAGGCGGCTTAGCGTCAGATGGAGCCTCCTTCTTTATGGCCCTTAAACCTTCTCAGAAATGGGCGATCGCTACCATACACTACCATTCAGCTCTATATGGCAACCAGTGAAAATGGGATGAAAATGGGAACATATGGAGAACTGTTGGTAGTTCAATAATTCTTGAAAGAGTACAAGATGTACAAGGCAACACCATGGGTTTCTTGGATTAGTTTCATGATTTGTTGACTTTCTCCTTTGGGATTTTTCGCTTTTTGGAGGTCACATTTGTTGTGAGAACTTTGTCCAAGAAGCCAATTGAAGGTGTCAATAGCTTAGTAGTATACCTTCCCACAATCAATTTCTCGAGTGTTCAGTCAACCCATTCACATCAAAATGATGAGAAATTCCCCGTACCTAACGCATCTTTTCTCAAACAGTTGGTCGTCCCTTCATCCCATCCCACGTACAGACACACCTGTTCACCATAACCCTCGCAAGGTTGAAAAGCACTTGTACCTCAGAAATGAAAGATCAAGAGCCGAGATGGGCCATGTGGAAAGGTACTGTTGATGGCTGAAATCCTGCACCAGTTGATAGGTAGCTTATCCCATTATTTACTAAGGTTTTATACATTCCAGGTGGTGCAGGATTTCTTCATCAACAGTATCTCCTTTGTTTTATAAAGATGGCAATTTTAAGGATTATCGATTGTTGAATTTCGTAGTGAGTAGGTCCTAGCTGAGGTGATGTTTCATTTTTTTTGGGGACGTACGGAGTGTAGCTTGGACCTTTCAGTAGCCCACATGTTTCGGAAGCTGTGAACAAAAGAAGTGATGACTTGTGGTATAAAAAAAAGACATGGAAAAAAGTATGCGCGTTTTTTTGTGTAAAATTCACTTCCAAAAATGCTGCATGTCTTTTTGTTCCACAATTCTCATTCCTTCAAACACCCAAAAAGCTACACCAAGGATTGTTTGAAAATGGAGGAAAATGAGTGGTGGCTACAAACGCCTCACGCAAACTGACCCCCTTTTCTTGATACGAAAACAAGCATTTTTAAGGAACAATGGGATACACCCCAGAAGATTAACATGGGACCTACAGATCTTCCTATTTCCCCAATGGGGCGGAGAGATTTGGGGTCCGCTGAACGCTCAGCTTGCGAACCATTTTATGGAAGTAAAAAAGGGGGGGCAGGTGGTGTGCTGGGGGAGGAAGAGGAATCAGAGGTTTTTCTTTTCCATGTGACAAGGGGGTTTTAAGTGATAAACTGCATGCAACTAGGAGATATTGAGGTTGTAACTGAGATATGTGCCACCGTTTTCTGGCTTTTTCAGAAACCTTTAGGAGTCAGAAACATTCGGTCGAACAGAATTTTGCAACGGAAAAGTTGTTGTGAAATTACCCCAAATGATGAAGGTCATAATTAGGGACAGGCATGTAGTATCATACGTGCATTTCACCACATCAGAATTGAAGGAAATGACATTCTATTCAGTCCTTTTGCTTTGGTTGCTGAGTGTTAAAAAATTTCATGTTCATTGGATGTTTGGATGATGTTTCGGAATGTTTGCTTCGACGATGGACTCGATGGCAGAAGTGTTGAACACAAATCAGAATGGCTCCCAGATTGGATGGTATCAACATGGCATGTAGAACCAGATGCTTCTTTTAAACACCAACATGGCAAAAAAGGTTTCTGAAAGACTTTCACATGCCACCTTCTACTTGTTGCAGAAAAGCAAAAGCATCAGCAGTTGCACTTCTCATGAAAGTTTGCATTCTCTCAACAAAATGCTCCAAATGGAAAGCCGCACTAAATTCAACCCTCTCGGTTAACCTCCGTTGGGTCTGATGAAAACACTCACGGTGCATATTTTTTCCAGGAATCACTTGTTTTGTGAACACTGTTTCATGGAAGTTTCAAATCCTGGATTTGTTCCAACAAGTTCCAACCTCCCGAGAAAAGGTGGGGATTCCACCATCTGCGATCAAAAGAAACACAAGAGAAACAAAAGAACGACACCCGAAACAAAACCGTTTGAGAAGTCCTCAACTAGACTTTTGTGCTCCTGGAGTTGCGCCTGCTGTATATTTTCTCCAATGGCTGAGGAGAGGGGTTTTGTGGGATGACAGTCTCGTTTGATTTTTGTTTCTGGAGCCAGTTTTCAAGGTGGAATCACCCCAACACAAATAAGATGTCAAGTGGCAAACTTTGTGATTGTTTTGTTGGGGAGTCTCGTTTAATAGTGACTAGTTATCCACCACTTGGGATGTTGAAAACTCAAAACTTTGAGAGGAGAAACTGCCCATTTTCTTCGTGGAGAATCCCGATGGGCACCATGGCGAGTTGAAAATGGGTTGGCTAAAAGCAAACAGGAGAATTTAGACGTTGGAAAGACCATGGGATGGATGTATTTCCTGGGGGGCAGTTTCAGCTGAGACATTTTGTCAGGTTGGTTGAGTTGGTTGTTGTTTTTGTTTGGTTCTTGGCTTGTGACATAAAAAAGTTGGGATGATTAATGATCACCCTTTTTTCAGTGAAAAGAGAGGGGGTTTAGCCGGTTTAGCTTTCCATTCCCTACAAATGAACTTATACTTTTGACTCTCTTGAAAATGAAGGGCGAAACGGAACCTTGTTTGTCACCCCGAAATGAAGGGGGCTAGAGATGACCCCAGTTTCTCTCGAAAGAGCTGCTGTTGATGGACAAAATCCTGTACAAGTTGGCGGGTAGTTTATCCCGTGATTTTTCAGCTCGTTGGTGCTTAGTGTTTCAAAAAATCAGCATCCAGTATGGCCATCTTCCATACAAAATATCTAGTAGAGGGTCGCAACTGGTTGGGGGTGGAGCACTGACCAGTCAGGGCTTTGTTTATGGCAGATGACCTCTCAGCTTCCCAAACTTTGAACGAGTTATAACCTCCATTTTGGTGTATGAAAGATCGATCAAACGTCCAAAGCCCATTTTCCGTGTGTAAAGAGCCGGTGACAGAGGAGAGCACACAGTAGTCCACAAAATCGGGTTTTTTCGACCGAGCTCTTTTGGGGAGTCAGGTTAATTTTGCCATTTCAAAAAACTGACAGTCCCACAATCTTGAAGTTCACTTAGATTACGTAGGGTGGCCCCGAAAAAAAAGAGACACAGTCTTCACAATTGAAGTGTCTCATTTTTCACCACATGATTTTGTTTGCTTCAAAAATCTGAAGTACTGAGACACACCCAAAATATAGAAGATTCTTTGATGAAGCTTCACCTATAAGAAGTGACAACAACCACCCATGGGCGACACAGCACCACTTGGAAAAGCTGAAGCACCAAGGACCATTGACGGTGTGGCGGGTGCTGATTCCATAGCACCGCCCCCGGAGAATCCACGTCTTTGGTGTCATCACTGCAATACGCAGTTGGAATTGTCCCGTTCCCCATGGGGTTTTTTGTGGCTGGAAAGCTGGGATCATGAGCCAAGGTTATGAGGATGTATCTATATATTTGCATGTTTTTTATAACTGAGTACACACCCAAGAAATTAAGATAGCCCTTGAATGATGGTTGAATAATGATGGTTAGAAGAGAACTTTCCTTTTGGTATGGTCAGTTTTCAGAAACGAACTCTTAAACTTCCGGGGTTGGAAAATCACCCAGACTTTTCCAGACCAATCTTGTGAAATGAAAAATAGGGTCGAAGCATTGCCCCTTCTTTAACATCCTGGGTCGAGTAAAATTGGACGAAATCAAGTGGTGAACTCTAAACGTGGGGTTTCGACAGAGGCCAAGTTCTCCTGGAGATTTGCTGTAATTTAGATGTACATCAATATATTGCGCGGGGATTGGCATATTTATGTATAATATATTTATATGCATATGTATATACATGTACGTATACAACATGTATAGACTGTAACTTGCATGTACATGATAAGTAGACGGAAGCTGACAATTTCAAGGAATTGCTCAAGTGGGGAATTTTCAGCCTTGTGTCTCCAGTAAATGTTGGTGAGTGTTTTTAGGTAGATTGTTGGAAGAAAGATCCACGAAACACGGCAACATATCTTTGGATTTGCCAAAGGTTGTTGGTTGCAATCGGCACTGGTATCCATTCATCACATGATTTGGTCCCTGCTAAAATGTTGGTTAAATTAACTCAGTGATGGGTTTTTTATTCCCTTATGACTGGAGTGAAACTTGGAGGGGAATCCCTTCTCGCCAGGTCTCTGAATCTGATGTTTTTTTTTAGAATCCATTGATTTTTGGGGGATGGATGATGCCTTTTGTTTGCTTTTTTTGGCGGACAGTTCGATATTGGAAAGGCTATGTTCCAAGACAGTATCATCATATGGGATTAGAAGAGTTGATTGAGTATTTTTCATGTGAAAGAAAATTGAAATAGAGAAGTCATAGTCAACATGCCCTCTAACAAGCATTATGTTGCCGCATGTGTACCTAGACATATCTATACACCAAAATCATGACGGTACATATAGCATGTAGACTATCAGATATCAACTGTGAAGGTACCCTTGCGGTTTGAGAAATATAGCCATCTCTTATACTATGTGTACATGATGAAGAAATACCATGAAATGTTGCTACTTTGGATCCTTGGTTCACTTGAAACGTATTTCACTGACGAGTGAAAGTTACGAATTAAACCACCAATCGGTGCTGCATCTAACCATGGTGATGATTGGATCATATCGATCCACCTTCAAGAAGGTGTCCTGTAAATTTACCACCAAAACTGGATGATGTCCTCTTTCTGCCTGCTTGAAGAAAGTGGTTTTTTAAAAACACTACCAATCTTAGTAAACACAATAGATTCCTGGGGGATTCCGGATCTTCCACAATGAATAGCTGGTGGTTTGACCACAATATGTTTCTATTTTAACTATGGGCAAATGATCCAATTTGACCAATATTTCTTGAAATGGGTTGAAACCACCAACTAGGTAGGGTTAAGTCCATGTATAGGGGTTCAAAAAAAAACACGTACCCATTCATTTTCGGCTATTTAAACCGGTTTATAGCTTCATTACGGGTTGGTTCAACCACCATCAACTTGCGGCTTTGCCTCAGTGCGGCTGGAGCATCCTATGTTCAGTGCTACCTTTGCAGGAGCTCTTGATCGGAGGTATGGGACCAGGGAAGCCCATCAGAAATCTGGCGATCACCACACCTGACATGTCTGAAAAAAAAAACACTGTAAATGGTGGGGAAATTGAGCTACCATATCAACTGGTGCAAGATTTTTTCCGTCAATAGTAGTTTAGGGAAAACACAAAATTTAAGATGCTGATGAAAAATAGTTCCTAAGAATCATGGGTATCACCCAAAAACATTGATGTTTCATTTTTTGTACAGCAGGTTTCAGCCAGATGATTCTTGGATGAAAAACCTCCATCATACTTAAATTACTTAGAACCAGCAATCATAAAAACAACGAACTTCTTTCATGTTCTTTTGTCCTACAAAATATCAAAAGGTGTTTCAAAAGTCGAGGCCCCCCAAAGTTGTTCTTTTCCCTCTCAAAATCAATGAATGTCTTCCGAGCAAATTTGATCAACGAATGCCGTAAAAAACGCCAGGACGATGAATGCGGTGCTCACAGGAAGTCAATTAGGTGGTCGGACCATGAACATGCTCTGCACCGTTGGGAGCACTCAAGGTGTTGGTTTGGCGTGTTTTTGTTCGGGAAGTAAGTAGGGAAGGATTGAAGATTTGCAAGGTAAACTGCTGGGAAAAAGTCCTAGGAAGGATGGGATAGAGGCTAATTATATACATGGTATCGTTGTTAGTTGTAATAGGATCTTTATGAAAAATGGCATCTTCAATGGATAGTTGAATGAGATTGTAAATATTTTTAGGTTAGCTTCCCATTAAACCAAGACCCAGGTGTTTTTTCTCACTTGGCGCTGTGACTTGCTGTAGAAAATGGCCTAAGGGTAAACTTCAGCTTGAAGAGTTGAAATTTTCGGGTGATACCAACGGCCTGAAACTAACAGTTCGGCCCTAAAAATAGGCCTTTTTCCCAAATGGAAAGGATCGCCTCCCAACCATCCATTCTCAGGTGCCCGATTAGCTTTGAGAAGTGTAGGTGGAAATATGTAAAAGATGCACCGGCAAGAATGATGGATGGGTTTTTGTGCATCTTTTCTTGGCAAGAAAGTTGCTCATTTGTTTTTTCAGAATTTGCAAAACAGAAAGGCCTCGTAAGTTAGTTTTGTGACTCATGTTCGGACATTGCCTTTTCAATGTGAGATGACTATCCCCGAAAAAAGATGTTGATCGACCGTGGCACGTGGTTGTCTAAGGTCTGTGGCACTTCCAATCTTGCTCCATGGGGCACAGCGTCCGGGCCTGTAGCCGATGCATCCTTAGCGTGAGACGGTAGGCTGAACATCTTTAGAGATCGTGAAATCAAATGTGTGGGGAAAACAAGAAACATATGGGTAAAATCCCCAACATGAATCCCCAAAAAACTTCAAAAAAATTTCAAAAAATAGTAGATTTTTGGTGAAAACTTTTCGGACATGATATTTTGAGCTACTTTTGAAGCACGGAAATCTAAGACCTACAGGTTTAGCCCAGTAATAATCCCTAGAGTTTTTGTTTGAGAAGAAATGAAGTTCTGTTGGTTGTTTGAAAATCAGTACTAGAAATGGTTCCTGAGATCAACCACTTCCAGAGAAAGTTGGGGCTTACTTACTCCTTGGAAAAGGATCTCAACTTGGGGGGTTCTTGTGGCAAAACTCTCATGTTTGGTTTTTTGACTTTTCAAAATTGCTGTTACGATTTCGGAGATCACGTGCAGGATACGCTAAAACAATGTCTGTGTGAAAAGGTGAGGTTTCAATTCAGTGGTTTCAAAAGAATCCAATGTGTTCACGGATTTTCAGTGGCATGGAATGGTTTTTCTACACTTCAAAGCATAAAGCGTTTAAAACTCTCTACCTGTAGTGCTAAACAGCGTGATGGGTTTTTGAGCAACCCACCGAAACAGTTTGTCGTTTAAACCGGCTTTTCCCCAAGATTAAAAACTCGTTGATTGTTGTGAGTTGGGTACGGTTTTTAAAAGTTCTCAAAGAACTCTTGGAAAACTGTATTTTTTAAAAAAGGTGTGTTTGATTCCAACCCTCCCATGTCCAACCTGCATGTCCAACCCAGCCATTCAATTGGTGTCAACTTCGTTCGAGGTATGTACGGTGTGGCAATTGCAACACCGTCTCTGCTCCTCGGTTGAAAAAGAAAAACCCATTGGGTTCGATGGACCAAAAACGTCAAAGTGTTTGTTTCTGGCAAGTTTGCCATGACCAATTAGGGAAATTCCAGAATTGTACCCTCCGGGAATTAATACATATATATATATATATATATCCCCTTTTGAAGGCACTCTTGAAGATGATGTTCTTTTTTGCTAGGTGGGATATTATAGGAACTTGGGAGGGTATTCCACAATTGTTTATTTCGGAAAAAAACTGGGGGGGACAAGGAGGAAACCTACCCCTGTGATGCAAGGGTTGTAACCAAGCCACTTCAATTATCCCTAACCAAGCTGGATTTCGGGCGGAATAAAAACCTCTTTCGTATTTTTCACCTTGGTAAAAGCATGATGTTTTTTCGCCATGGAAGGGGTGTTTTGGTGTTTGAGGTTCCAAGTTTTTGGAGGTTGTTTTTGCGGATATGGCATCATCATCCGGCTTCACCTTGTTTTCTCTCACATGACCTCTGATTTAAGACTTGTTTCCAACTTCAGAGTGGAAAGACACTCCAGAGTTTTCCACGTCTGCTTTTAAAAGCAACCAGAATAATCTTGATGTCCTGGTGACGGTGAGCTAAAGAAAAATCGAAATGTGAACCAAAAAAATACCCAAAAGCCCCCTCGAACCTCCCAACAGAAAATGAGCAAAGACAAAAATGCATATTGAAAGACCTTGAATTGGCGTACCAAATTGGTTTTGATGACTGGTTTTGTGGACACTGGAAAAGATACCCTCACGTTGGAGCACAGAATTATCCCCTTCTCAAAACATCATGTTTTATCAATGAAGACCAAAAGACATGGTGTGGCATACGGTAAACTTGTGGTCACTTGGGGACTTGGGGTGGTTTCTTCTCGCAAAGACAGAACCAATGGAAAACGGCCACATCTCAATCCTCTCAAAGAAGGTGTATCAAAGTCTCTGTGCTTACCGGATCAACCCGAAGTTTTGTGAGAAGGAAACTGTGGGAAAACATGAAGTGAAACTGCAGAATTTGTCCCTATTGCCTTAGTGTTCAAGCAGTGAATTCTTCAGTATCTGGGACCCGCGTCGATTTTTGGGTGAGTCAATGTCGTTTTTTTCGAGGATGTGACACACATCTATGCCACCAACGTTGGAGGAGGCAAGTCAAGGGGCATTGCCACGTAAACCGCAAAAAGAAACATCAAAATGTGTTAGGACACCTGTTTTTCAGAGAGGATTCCAAAAAAAATCATCCATTTCCAAAAAAAAATATGGGAGTAAAAATCGTGAAATCATTGAGGTCATGGGGAAGATATCACCAAAAAAACTCCCCGAGCTTAGAGCCAAGAATGTTTATCTTCTCAAGGGACCTCATTTTGGAATGAAACGAATCATCTGAACCAATCATCAATTTTTAAAGGGGTGTGTTAAGTTTTCAGGATGATAATTTCAACATGTTTCATTTTAGGCCGATCTGCTGGAGATCCGCAACAAACCACCACACTTTTTTAGAGATCTTCCCGAAAACTTGGGGCATTTCAGCCTTCGTGGCCTTGAGCCAAACAAACCTTCAAACCAGTAGAAGCTCCCCTAAAAACTAAGCTCAGGTGTCAAAAACGTGACAAAAACATCATGCAACCAAACGAATTAAAATCAAGTCACAACTTCAGTCACCTTTCGTATTTTCGGGCTCTTGTCTTGTTTGTGTTTTTGTGTTTTTTTGCTTCTGTTTGCTTGTCTTGTTTGTGTTTTTTGGTTTGTGTTTTTGTTTTGGTTTCCACTTCTTTTAAAGGTTGGTGCTAAGCTGTATCGATTGATTCTTCTTTCAATATGACGAGAGTTTGATTGACCGACCATGCCTCGTGCTTGCTCGGCTCAATGAAAGAGTGGTACCACCTGGGATGTAGGCCTTCACTTGCACCACGTTGGGACCAAGATTTTTTTTGTTGTAGCTGCAGCCGATCTAGGTCGGTCGATCTAATCTAACTCCAATTTGTTTTTGAAAGAAGAGACAAGCTATACAGCTCAGCACCAACCCTTCAAACAGGGGGAAAAAACCGAACCAAACACCAAAGAAAAAACAACAAAAACAGCCCCAACCACGTTGGGATTCTTGATCCCACTGAGGCGTGCAGATTCGGAACTGAGATGGGAGCAGCTTCTTGCAGCTCTTTTTTTCCAGCTCTTGGTCACCGGTAACAGTGACTTGGACAAAAAAGCCATCGAAGCACTCTACTAACTCAGCCTTCAGCTCATGTTGGTCTGTCCGGAAGTGGAAGTTTCAACATATGAAGCACAGGACTGATGATAGGAGTCATGCTTCAACGACTTCAAGGTGTGTATCATAGGAGTTGATTAACAACTGTGTTATCTAACTTGCATAGTATCCCTAAGGAATCCCCAAGGCAGTGATCACATTTGTCATAGTCCCTGGTCCCAAGAATGGTTCCCAAATTTGAACTTTGCTCCCCCTTCAATCTGATCAGTTTGTCCAATGGTACTTGGGATAAGAAAGCCATCAATTAAAACCATGGTGACAGCAGGGGAGAAATCCATGACTTTTGAGATCTTACTAACCTATTCCTATCTTTTTTTTTATGGATCGCCCAAAAATTACCAGTACCCACTGGATGAAGAAGGTAGCCACGAATTGACACATCCAAATGGTTGAAGAAGACCAAACATCAAAACCTTGGACAACTTGGAGTTCAAAAAATTGTGTCCTTTTTTGTTGACACAAAAACTACATGTTTATGATTATCGTATTTTCCAATGAAAGCTTCTAGAGCAATTATCATCGAAATGTTTTCCATTTGAATAAAAGAATCGAATCTGAGAGTCACCCAAAAAAAATGAAAATAAAAAGCTGGATTGTGCTTAGTGAGGAGCAAATGAGCAACAAGGTGAGGGTTGAGCACTTTGAGCACCAACCAGAAAAGTGTTCGCTTCTTTTCTTTGCCCACTTCCCTTTCCCTCTTTTGCAAGGACGGTGAGCCGCGCGCCGAAAGAACGCCGCAGTTTCACTCCGGGGGGTTTTACCTGACATCGTCCGTGACTTCAGGAAGATGAATAAGATAACACATGAAGCCAGGAAACACGACATCAAAAAGAAAATCTTTGAAATTATGAAATGAAAAGCCGGATTCTCCTAACGTACTAAATGCAACATGGTGAGACCATGATTCAATTTAGCTCCACAGTGAAGCCACGATGTTTCTTGGTACCAAAAGTCGCTTTCCCCCACCGGCCATGTCGATGTGGAGTCGACAACGAAACGATCCTAGCTGAGTCAAAAGGATCGTCGTGTAGGTTGGATGTGTGTTTTGGGATGCCGGATCTTTGGTACAATTTTTTGGTGTCAAAGTTCAGATGCCAGAAAACTCCAAAGGGGGTCGTTCAACTAGACTTGAGCACTGGTGATTTCAGCCACTTTTGGGCCTTTGTGAAATTGAAATTTGACAAAAGTGATTCAAGTACCAACTTGATAGTAGAAGATCCATCCTTCAAGTCAGTCTCGAAATTGTGACAAAGGTGACCTTGAAGATATTTTGTAAATTTTGCTGAAGTTTTGTGCCATTCGACCGCGATTTTAAATCCTAAAGAGTTCACAATCTTTTTTGTTGCCCTGTTTCCCGAAGGTCAGTGCTTTGATACTCCCAAATACAAACATAGGACGGGTTTGTGTTATTTGATTTTATGGTGATGTTCCTTTGGCAATTTTCATTTTGGCGGGATATATCTAACGTTTGTTCCAAGGATTCAGCTGAAGTCTATAAAAGTTGGCCCACATAAAGTGTGTATAGAAAGGAATATACAAATCATCGCCTTGAAAGTTTCTATAAGTCGTTGATTGGCAAGTGTCATCAAGTGTCATTGCTCGTTTTTCTTTAGGAAATCCCTAATGTCATGGTATCACACTCAGCCGCTGCACAAACCTCAAGTTGCTTGATCCGAAATGGGCTCAGAGGGTGACCTGTTTGACTTGTTTGCAAAAGAAGGTCAGTCAAAGGTGAAGTGTTTTCTTTCACCGCCACAAAAACGACCCACAATTTTTGGTGCTCGAAGCTACCAATCCATATTTGCATCTCTTCATCAATCAAGAGACTTTGTGTTCAGGGTTTTTTGAGTTGAAGACAACATCGAAATGGCTCCATCTCTTTGACACGAAATGGTTTTGAAGTTGCAAGTTGAGAACTAGTGTTGTTTCTTTACACACCCAAGGGGCTTGAACGGAACGGGAGGGGTGTACCAACTGGTACCGTGGATCCAGAAAACGCCATGCCGTTTGAGGGGCGACAGGTGACAGAAGTGAAAATGTTGTTTTTTATCCCGGTGTTTGGGGAAAATGGTTCGAATCCGAACCAGATGATTCCAAGTTGCCCCCCAGTTCTTTTGGTGGATTTTCTTCGTAAGTTTTTTTGTGAACGGAAGCCAAATAAAACACTGAACAGGCAAAAAAAAACTATGACTTTTTCATCTCATGTGCGATGAAAATGTTTCGATTTCATTTGCCATTGCGCATTTTTGTTGTTTTGCAGCTCCAAATGATGGATTTTCATCCTTAGAACTTGGAGACATCGCAACTTCCAAGTTCTGTTGCCAGGTGAGTTCTTCATTTTTCTTCAACTTACCTGGTAGCCTCCAAAAACTGCAGGATTTGATGAAGCTCTTGCGAAGTGGTGAATTTGATGAGGTGGGATCTTAAAGGTCAGATTTTGGGCGATACTTTTGGGAGGTTTTTCGTTGAATTTTTTCGTGTCACTTTGGTTGCAGTGCATTTCAACGCATCCACTCAATCAAAGAACTGCCCTTCATTGAATTTTCGTTTCGCCTTTTTTTTTCCAACTAGTTCCTAAATGAGGAGTTGGGAACAAAAGGCGTGACTCAATTCCTCTTGATGATTTTTAGATTCGGGATAGGGACCCACAAAACCCCGTCAATGCAAAGTTTATGACCAACTTAAGAGCCAATTTTTGGCCCACAAAAAGACTGGGAGTTTTGTTGGGTTGGTGACTCACTGGAGAAATGACAGACAAGTCCCCGATACCAATTCCTTTCGAATCGAAGTTTCCCATGGTAAACCAACAACCTTCACCAATTCACCATACCATCATGGTAATACCAACAAACCTTTTCAGAAAATCTCCCAAGTTTAATGCCAAAGTTACTTCTTTACATGGTGTGATGCTCCAATACTTAGATCTATGATTCGATTTATTGTTGCTTTTGAAATTGCGTTTAGAGATCTCCAATGAAAAATATTTTGGGATCCTCGAAAACTTTCTTTGATCAATATGAACATGATAGCAATGATTTCCAGTGGAAATTTTACATCCTGAGGGTCCGGAATCATGGATATGTTTGAAAGTCAAAGTCACCTTTTCAACTTGTGGAAGGAAGACCTCCTGGAATGCTTGAAAGATGACGTGCGTGGACGTGATCCCTTAGAGGAGTGCATTGGTAGTGGGAACTTTGGATGGTTTCAAATGAAGTGTCCTTTTATAGAAAGTTTACAAAATTTAGCGTAGAAATCAGCATTTAGGATGTTGAAGTGTGAAATGTTGAGGTTGATATTCTGAAATGTTGTGGTGGTCAAAGCCAAGACTCAGTACCTTCCTGACAAATCGCAGGTGAAACCACCAAGAGAACCCAGTTCACCAAAATTGAGTTTTTCCTGTCCGCAAAAATTTGACGACTGTCATCCAAAGAGTGTTTGATTCTGATGATGATGATGATGATGATGATGATGATGATGATGATGATGATGATTGTGATGATTATCATTCATGATGATGATTGTTGGATTCATGATTTAATGCGTTCATCATTTCACTCCAGGACAAAGCGGACCATGCAGCGCATCAAAAAGACAAAGATTGGCCAGGGAAAACCCAGTTATTTCGCGTCAAAGATAACGGGGAAAGCCCCATGTAACGACACAAAAACAACTTCCAGGTGTAGCCAATCCTAAATGTTTGTTTTGAAAATCACCCAAAAATACATTTTGTTTTTTAGGAAAATACAGCTGTTTCGCAAGGCACTGTTGTTTTTTTTTCGGAATTTGATCGAAATGATTTCCTTCCATGAAAACTTCACGCAACCCTAGGTGGACTCCTCTCCATTGGGCGGCACAGGAGATCCCTCGGAAGGGATTGGATGGTGGAGATTTTGAGGACGTTGGATTCTACCTCCCACCCAGGATGTGGCAAATGAAGGTCTAGGTTGGGATTTGCTACTAAAGATCTAACAATCCTGGTGGTGGCCAGATGAGCCACCCATACCAGTCTCGTGTTAAAAGAAAAACACTTAGACTCTGAGAGAAAAATTATTCCCCTCCATCCCATCAGAAAAAGCAGACAGCGAACGATGGCTTCAGGATGGTCACGAACGTCTAGCAGAGAAGCTCTTAGGTTTACGTGTGAGTCGGGCCCAAAGATGAGCACAGCCGAGGTTATAATTTTTTCAGATCCATAGGAAGAGTTACTCCTTGATCCAATCAAGGAAAGACATGAACAACGAAGAAGTCCAACCGAAAGTATAGTGGATTTCCAACGGAGCTGTTTGCCAAATTTGGCACTGGAAAGATGCATCTTCAGCATGTACAAGGTCAAAGACCTGGTTTCGATTTGAGAATTTTCAAAACAATGCTGGCCTATCGTGACTGGTACTTTCCAGCAACTGATTCATCAAGATAAGGAGCCTGGAGTTATTTATGTTACATCCCAAGTGTTATTTCTTCATTTTATTTTTTTCAATTTGACGGTGATGGTGATTTTTCTGCAGCCTGCTATCATGTGTTAGAAAGTGTGTCCTTTCCATTCAGAAGAATTGAGGTTTCCATATTGAACCCGTGTGAAGATTGAGTTAACGATAAATCCAAATTCAGTTGGAAAATGATTCTTGACACAAGGGTATGTTTTGAGTGGGAGGAAATTCAAGTGAAAGGGATTGGTTTTTGCAGGTGATTAATGTCCGGATTCCGTACTTTTTTTGCAGGAACTGTCAGACGCTATTGTCTGAGGTACCAATGCTGCCGATGCATGTGGTGCTACACCATTGGTCTTCCTGGCTTTACAAGCACAATCACCTCTTGCCTCCTTTCCTTGATCAAATTTCCATAGGATTACTTGAACATTGAGGGGCAGTGATAAGTCTTACAGGTATACATCTTCACTGATATCATTCTTCATTGTTGGGGGTTGAAACGGCTACTTTTTTCTTAAACCAAAAACCAGGGTTGTTGTACTTATCACAGCTCAGCCACCTCCAAAATCTGCCAGATGATCGCTGCCTTCAACGGTCGCACGCGTATCATCGAGGTCTTATGGGGCCAAATTCCGTTGAAGATTTGGGGGCAGAAACATGGGTGAAACTTGAGATACCCATGGTTTTTAGGGTTAGTGTTTAAGACTATAGCTAGATGGTTTTCGTTCATCCAACTGGTTTCCACCTTTTATGGGTATGTCTTTTATATCAAGTGGTCAAGCAAGTCAGGGCTTTCTTAGGTGATATATTTTGAGGTTTGGATCTTGGGTGATATATGATTCTTCCAAGATTTTTCGGGATATTTCAAAATTTCAGCAACTTTTTCATAAGAACTATTGACATATTAATGATCATATTTGGGATATGTGATATGATATATGATCTTCCAAAAAAATATAGCAAGCAATCGATTTCATCTCCTTCCGCATTGCGATTTCACCTCGATCCCTTCGAGGCACTTCTGAAGGATCGTTCCACGGATGTACGTCAGGCCAGCTGGATGGATGGATGGATGGTGGCGCTAACCTGGTAGAGTAGAGCTGTAGCGCAATGTTTGGGATGATATTTTTGGGGGGCAAAGAATCCTTTGTTATAGAGAAACTTTGAAAAAGTTGGGACCTAAAAATCTAAATGACTTCAAGAAAGATTTCGAAAATCAGCGCTTGATTTTTTGCAATGGCTAGAAAACTCGCAAACATATCAAAATTATCATGTGCGAAAGAGACCCTGCAAGATGATCAATGAAAGTCTTTACTTTCTTGTTTCAAGTCTTTCAAATGGGCTATGATAGGGGAGATAATGCAGCAAAAGATTTGAATGCAATTTCAAACCCTTGTGCAACAAAGAGTTTTTCCGGCCCCTATGACGTCTATGTCACCTCCGAAAATCAGACCAACAAGTATCTCACCACCGCACTTCATTATGCTGCCCAACGTGGCCATGTGGATGCCTCAAGTGGGACGGGTGATGAGAAAATTGGGACAACGATAGTGAGTGATTTGCAATGAAAGTCACTGAAAGTCGGGAAAGTCAGAATGCACTCAATCCGGGAAGGATTTGTCCATTCTCAGTGGCTAAAAATGGGATTTGAGTGTTCTTTTGATAGGATTTTACAAATTTTAGGCCCTTATTCGGAAAGATAATCCAACTTGACTTGGATTTTTTCAACCAGTTTTTTCTGCCGCTTGGGGCCCTCATGAGGGCAACCTTTCACATTCTGAACTGGGCTCATTTTGACCAGCACTTGCATCTCAGGCTGCAAGTATTGAATTGTTGGTGGAGTCAAAGGCCGAGGCATTGGAATGAGGGAAGCAGGAAAGAATTGGGAACGGTTGGAGTGATCCTGATCAAATGGATCAACCCTCAAAAAAAACGCACACATTTTTTAAAAAATACCACGAAAAAACCTTCCCCAAAAAGTCAACTTGGGACGATTCGTGTTCCTGTGATTTCTTTTACTATTTTCTACCAGTGGTTTTGTTTACCATTTTTTTGGATCATTTTTGTTTCTCCAACCCTTGGGACTCGGAAGGTCAATGCCTTGGACCGTCATAGCGATACACCGTTGTCCTGGGCGGCACGTAGTGGCCACCTGGATGCTGTCAGGGAAGACCCAGCAACAAAGCATGCCAAAATATTCTGAGACGTTTCATTTTTTCACAACAGGAGATGCAGTTGGCCAGATCTCAACAAGATACAAGGGAGAAAGTATAAGGAGATGCATTTTTTCCAGTTTTCTTGTTTTAGGAGAGGTTGCAAAAAGAAAGTTGCCTCCATAAAATGATATGCTTGTTTCCAAGGTCAAGAAGCTCATCGAGTATCGGGCAGATCCCTTGCTGGAGCCTGGGTTATCGTCCTTGATCAACGGGTGGTTTTGGGGGATGGTTCAAATCCAGCAATGCCTGAAGTATCCCGTTTCTTGTCAACATCCAAAAGATATCAACTTTAAGCTGGTCGTTCACGGTCCAGAGGTCAGATACTGTTGTTCAAGTTGTATCTTGCAACATTCTGAAACACCAGCTATTATGGTGCTAATAAGTATTTTTTCCTGGGTTCTGAATCCACAAATCGCTGCAAAATCAACACTTCAATCAGTTATCCACTCGGTGGAAGTTGGGCTGCGGGTGAATCCATTCTAGATTGGTAAACCATTCATCCATGTTTTTGTCACATGAAATTTCCTCTACCAACGACAATTTGCACAGCGAGGACAACAATGCCAGTGAAGATCCAATCGAACTGGCCAAAGGCGGGAGAAATTCCGAATGATGCTGAAAGGTTAAATTCGATTTCGGTGGAGATGAAAGATTCCGGTCGCAGATTGTTGGAGGGCGACCAGATTTAGAAAGAACTGCACTGCTTAAGCTGCCTAAGGTCCTGGTCCAATCATAGGAAATGAGCGAAATTGGAAAGTTCTGATCACAAGTTGGAAAACCGAATTCACTAATCAGGGAATCATTCTATACTCCCATTTTTTCACTACATTTTTATTGGTGAATTGTTCCAGCTTAAACCCCCATCAAAGCCCCCCCCCCAGTTTGTGTCAACGAAGAACCGGCTCCAACCGGAGATCAAACTCATCCAATCACCTGTGCTCAGCCAATGGACATGAAGAAGTCGCAGAAGTTATGGAGGTCCACGGAAAGAGGGTTAGGGTTGATTTTGACTTTCATTGAAGTAGTTGGGATAGGATGGTTGGTTTGGTGCAAAACACTTCCAAAATGTCTGAAAAATTGAGATAAATGAGGTTGAACAAAAACATACCCAAAGAAGCATCCCAATGATTCAGAGGACATTTTCAGCACATCATGACTGCTACTTGGTCTTCTTTTCACGGCCTATCAGAAAAGTATGATGTCAGGACCGTTTTTTTTGTCAAACAGGTGTTTTTGGACTTGCCTCTAAGTTGCCACATGCAGTGGCTTTTTGTCAAGCTGAGGCCTCTGTGGATGACAAAGAGCAGTTAGCCATGCCCGGATCCCAAGTCAGGCAGATTCCTTTTGAATCAGAGTTAGAACTTGACCATTCTTGAAATTGGAAGTGGACTGAATTCTTTTTGGTGGTGTTCCAGGCTTTCCTGAATTGAGACTGATGAATCATTCCAGTTGGGTCCACTTTGATCACAAGAGGGTCGCAGATTTATGGCTGTGCCACTCATAAATTAACGGCTGCATCCACCCTTGGTAGGAGGCTGCGAACAGCTTCAGCCAAAATATCCACAATCCAAACTTCAACCACTCTTCTTTGTGATCTTGGCTGACCATCGGAATCGAGAATTGAAAAGTACGGGCTTATCACTGGCAACAGAAAATGCCCGATGTCTTGGGCCTATCTTCATCCCATGTCGGTCTGGAATCACCAGCCCTCACACATATACCCGAGATCATCTAACAAACAGAGGCTAAAACATTAAGACCACAAGGAACGTTGAGGCCCAATCCATTCAACTTACATCGCCTTGCAAAGACTCAGATTGAGGTCCACTTGAGGGACAGCAAGGCTGGACCTGGGAACAGGTGAAGTGCAAGGCAAAGGATGCAGAGATCATGTGGAAAAAAGCAGTTGATGAAAAAATTAGCCATAATGAATCCCGATTTCATACCCGCACTTTGAGGATGCAGGCATTCTTTCATCCGAAATGTACTTCTTTGTGCTTTGATTGAGAAACAGAGCATCTCAAGAGGATGAAGCTATACCATGGGCAAGCAGTCTCCAAGCATGGTTCAACCAAACACAATGCTAAATTATTTTCAATTGTAACCCTACACCTGGATCTTAGTGTGAACTGCAACTTTGAACCAGGTACGTTTCACGGTCGAAATAATTTTGCTGGGCAATATACATTATCGCTTAAGGCGACACAAATTGGCCTGGTTGGAAAAATTTGAAATAAAAAAGTCTAGAGTTAAAAATGCACAGTAAAATTTGAGAAATCTGTTATTTTTATTTTCGAGATAAAAGATAGTGATAAAAATAGAAACAGCGATGTTTGAATTTAATTGTTAAAGGAAAAAAAAAACATATTTGGTATAAATAATTTTAAAATTAAAATATTAAAATTTATTTTTTTTAAATTAATATAATAAATTATATTTAAATAAATTGGAATAAATTATTAATAAAAATTTTTAAAAAAATAATTAAAGGAAATTTAGCTTAGAAATTTCGGATATATTAATAATATTT
>DF239098.1:234647-346586 GCA_000507305.1 Breviolum minutum Mf 1.05b.01 | reverse complement strand
ACACCCCCCCCCAGCAAAAGCTGACTGTGTTAGTGCCTCCGGAAAGACACGCCCTTTTGCACCTACGGTGCGGGCGGATTTGGGGTGTATGCTGGTATAATTTGCAGGTAGAAGACTTGGCCGTGGCATCACCAGCAACAGCAGGGGCACCTGGAAGCTGAGAGATCATGGGAGAATGGACCGCCTGTTGAGAAAAACTGCAAAGCATTGAAGACTTACAATCCAAGAGAATGAGCCCCAACACAGGCGGTGTACAAACTAGCACATCGAGCGGTTCGCACGTGTTCAGTGACTCCTGCAGATGCCTTTCCTGTGACTCCGAGGTTTCTCGTTGTGGGATGGTATTCCTGGAGCAGCAAGACATTGGTTGGCATGTACTGATGCTCTCTTGGCAGTGACCCCGGGCAAAGGTCAAATGCGTCCAATGGGTCCAATGAAAAGACCCAGAGCAGTGACGAGTGCTGAGGTGCGAACGATTGCCAGATCGGCTGAAAGATCAGAGCCCGATGCTCCAGGAGAAACCGACTGGTTGGAGAATGGTCGTCCCGACTACCAGAAGCAAAAAGAACTTATATAGATAGCCAGTAGTTGCTGCAGTTCGCCTGCAGACTGTCTCAAAGCCAGTCAAAGGATGTCTAGTAAGACAAAAGGAACCCATGGTCGAGAAGCAACCAGTGGCACACTCGTCGCTATTCCATACGCCGGCAAAAGGAGATCATGGAATATTCAGTCGAATGCTCCTGGGAAATGGTCTCTCGAAAAGTCCAGACCCTGGAAGTACTGCTTTGCAGTCCAAAATCTTCAAACCTAGGGAGACTGCATTGCTGCAAAAGATTGACGAAAAGTGAAGACCGCAGCCTGGGCCGAACTTGAGGTGAACAAACCGGTGCCTGTAAGCTTGAACTGGCTGGTGCTGAACTTGCTTCATCTCTACTCGTCTCTGATTCAGGACTGTGATTTTGGGCAGTTTGTGGGAACATTGCATCTTGAATACTTGCTATTGTCACAGCACATGCCGCGATGACACTCCCATATTAAGTCATCCCAATATTCTGAGACTCGGGGTGTCATGTTTGTACACAGGTCTTGTCGATATTTGCATCCATTCAATGGAGGGAAGATTGATTTTTGAAGACCGAGCCGGAGCATGACATTGTTTCAAAATACTCACACAGGCACACACACACACACACATGCCTACTTGCTCCGCGCTACTAGTCCGTCCACACGGGTAAAACTTCGACATCTGCTTGTATGCAGAGGAATTGGAGGGCAACAAATGTAATTAAATTAATGCATTGCACTACTGCAATAAATGAAATAATGAAATAAATGAACTCTGAACGGACAGTGCCTTGATGCTTGCATCTCAAACGATTCG
Organism: Breviolum minutum Mf 1.05b.01; assembly: GCA_000507305.1. NCBI lineage: Eukaryota > Dinophyceae > Suessiales > Symbiodiniaceae > Breviolum > Breviolum minutum. Next base: position 345,205 of record DF239098.1, on the reverse strand, counting down.
AACAAGACTCCATTTTTGTCCTGAATTCGCTTCAGAAAAGGACATGATGTCTTTCATCTTCTTTCAAATGCCTTGCAGGCTGAGATTCCTTTGGATCCAAGCACCAAAGACTTGCCCACAAAAGAGAAGGAAAGCAAATTGGAGGTGGGCAAATGGCACAATCACATGAGTTTAGTGATTTTGAAGCTTTGTGAGCAGCAGGTGAATCAGGTTCCACATGACCTTTACCTTGCGTTTTTGCCAGTTGATGCTTTTTGCAATCCCACTGGGCTCCTGAGAATTTGTGCGCAACAGCACCACATCTATCATCTAACAGCTATAACTTGAATACAGAAAGGATTGTTTTTTCCAAAGCACAGTTCAGATATTGCAAGACGATGCAAGTAGAAAATGAATAAGGATGAACGCTCATCTGTTCGCGCCCTTTGCCAATGGATGCCTCAACAGCCGATGCGTGGTTCAATTTGGGCAACCAGTTGGATGACGAGGGGCGATTTGATGAAGCGATTGACGCCTACCAACAGAGTGCTTCGATCAGCGAATTCGGAGGAGCGGACCACAGCGTGTTGCAGTGGTGTTGGTGTGAGAATGACTCAGAATGACCGCAAGATAAAACTAGAAAAACACGAACCAAATCGTTCGCCTTCGAGCAGTCCATGTTGGGAGCAAATTATCAACAGCTGACTGTACCGCTGTCAATACAATCAAAGATAACCCTTAACTCAAAGACGATTGGAAAAGCAACAAATGACTTCCTGCATTCATCCTTTTGGAGGCCATGTGCCTCAAGACCTGCTGCTGCAACTTGTCATAGCGATTTGAAATGTTGATCAAGTGCAATAGCTTTCATGGGCTTTCCTCACTGGCTAAAGACACGAAGGGTTTGCACCGGCTGGAGTCTCTTACGAAAATGTTTCTGTACGTAAGGGGGGTCAAGTTGTCAAGGCACCGAAATTGAGATCACAGAAAAAGGGGCACGGCAGCACCTTCGTGGACGGTGTGCCAGCTTATGTTCACCCCATCACTCAAGTACTCTTTTCAGTCCCAATCCTTTGATTTCTCTTCAGAACATGATGCAGAACTCTCTCATTGTTGTCGCAGACATTAGATAAACTGTTGGGATTGGAGAATGCACATTCAGAAATGACCTTTGGTCAACAACTGCATTGTTACTGTATACAGTATACTTATTGAGCAATGACCAAACCGCTCTCAGCAACTCGCCATTAGACGGTCTCGGTATGTATCGGCATGATACTCATTACCGTAATGATCTATATGAGGATTTATCGTTCTGTCCAACCTACACAATATATGATATTTGAGAACATGTATGATCATCTACTACAGTATCCATCTCGTGTAATACATGCATGGTCACATATTTTCTTCTTATGTATGGGTATATATATCGTCATATGCTACGCGACACTAAGGAATTTGGGTTTCAGCTTGCGGAGCGCTGGCCGTTGCAAGGATGCTGCTGAAACTTGGCGGGCGGCATTGAACCAGGCAGCACGGCACAAAGTAGAACAGTGTTGGACTTGATGGTCTCAGTTTTGCACCTTGAAATCCTTTCGATTTGTTTTGTGAGTCTTCTTTCGGAATGAACTACCATATAACTATACGAGTCTAATATACTCTTAGATCTCCCGCGGATGTGCCTCGTTGGATATATAAAGTTTTTACGTGCGAAAGGCTTGTTCTAAAGCATGTAGCTTAGGTTGGCCCTGATGGTGACAGAAGTGTTTTACGACAGCGTGCCGTCCTCTTGGCTTCTGGCCGAGTTGACTTCGAAGCCGCGGCAGGAATGGCAGCTGCACTGCGATCGTTGAATGCCTTTGCGCTCGGGACTGTTCTTCCCAAAGGAGCTACTGGAAGCGAACTTCATCGACTCAGGTTGGGTACGCGACTCTTCAATTCAGATTTTTTCTAGAAAGAACTCATTGAATCATGCTGTTCGATTGCATACGTTGCAGATCAGATCTAGCAGATCCGCTTATTGAGTTTCCTTGATCCGCTTGGTTTGATTTTTTATCCCATGACCCCCTTGAGGTTTGAAGAATGGTCCGGGGAAACGATGCCATGCGACGATTCGATGCGGGTCCTGGCCGGGCTGCTGTGCGTTGGCGAAGCCTGGCCCAAAGCAACAGTCGAAGCGCTTGGGGATTCCGTGCAGGCCTCAGAACTCTCAAGCTCAGGTAAGCCTGGGAATGGAACTTTGGTGTTCCAGAAGTTTAATTTGGTCCACTTCATCAAATTTGTGAATTCTGTGAGCTTTCCCTTCACAATTCCTGTTGGCGCAAATGTACGACCCTGTTGCACTGAACACCGAGGTGAATACGCTCGTAGAGTTTGGGTTGCTTGAGGAGCCTGTCCAATCGGTTTGGGCATGGTTCATGCTAAAGTTTTTTTTGTTTTGTGATGTTTTGTGCTTCAAAGCTTGGGAATTCTCCTCAGCTGCTGTGCTCCCACTGACCAGGAAGTTTTGCCTGGTTTTTTAGTGGCTTCCATGCAGGTCTATCCATTCCACGGTTCCTTGGCAGAGGCATTTTCAAGAAGTCAAAATGTTTGCTGTACGCCAACCTGGGATTGAATTGTTACGTAGCACACTTGCGTTGAGACATGTGATTGATACATGTAGTTTAGAAGGTGCTGAGGCTCAAAGTTGTTTGGAACTTTGGCCATCAGCAGGCCATCCGAGTAGCTGGCCTTCCTCATGGCGCCCAAGAAGAAAGTCCAGCTTCAGCAGACGCCCCTACGCTCTGCTGACATGCAGCTGGTCATGGCCAACGGCGCTGAGTGGCAGGCCGAGCACCCCAACTTGGATGCCAAGAACTTGCGTTGGGGCGAACGCATCATGAGTCGCGGTGCCCGTGACGCTTTCACGGTATCCGTGATGAGGCGGCACCAACACTGGATCAAAATGGTGGGTGCTCGTCCCTGCATTATTTGCGGGGACATCACAGCCGCATGGTGCGAAGGCTGTGGGGAGATGCCTGCAATGGCCCTTTGTCAGCGCTGTGACAGCGAAGGCCTCCTATGCCACGGATGCACTTCGGAAGGAAAAGTGCACCAAGAAGTGAAGCGCATCATGCCGGAGGATGAGGCCGAGATCACAGGGGTCTATGATGACCAACAGACATGGATCCCCTTCAACCCGCCTTTGCGGGTCAGCCTGCAGGGTGTTCAGGCCAGCGATGTCACAACCTTCGTGGAGGAGGCGGTCGCCAAGCACATGGATGAGATGAACCGCGGCAGGCCTCTAGCTCCACTTGAGACGATGACGGCTCTGGCGGCTTGGTCGTCGATGGTTGGAGGGCTGGGTGGTTCACAGGGTTGCGCCCCCTGTTGGAGCCCTGGAGTGGCTTGCAGATGGTGGCGAGTTTTGGATAGCTGTGGGACTTCACAGCTGCTTCGTGGCGCCGGCGTTGTGCTACGTTTTGGTACCTGGATGGTACCTCACCATGATCGGTGTGGGAGCACAGCCTCCACATACAAGCCCGCAATCTACGAGGCACCTAAAAAAGGCGGTCGTCATCGTCGTGTTTCCTCAGTGTTGGAAGATTCGTTCATTGATCTTTTCTTTTCTTGTTTCTTTCAGACGTTTTTCGCAGTCACGCAGCTGGCAGCCGTTCACCTAGATCTCCGTAATGGTTTCATTTTCCTCTCTTACACCTACGTCCCGCCGTTCTATCGACTCATTTTAGTGCTTGGGCTCATCGCCCTCATGTTGTTTGCATGTTGTTTTCAGTGCACATGTCGACATGAAACCTGTATTTCATCATGCACGGACAGTTTTCCCAGACATGGCTCAGATGTCCTCCGAAGGCTCGGGGCGTCATGAGCTCTATGAGCTGCTTCGTCTTAGCGGCATGGCTCATTTGGCCACAACTATGGTGAGGCTCGGTGTGGCCTCGGTGAATGACGTCACTCTACGGCAAGATGACCTTTTGATGGCTGGGGTTCATCAATGGCAGCTGGATCGAGTCCTGCTAGCTGACCCATCTCGAGAAAGAGACACTGGCACTGGCGAGTTCCGGAGGGACCTCCCAGTCCAGAGGCCGGTCAACACCAGGGCCTCCTTGACTGCGGCGTTGGTAGCAGCACATCCTAACAATCGCAGGGAATCACTGCGGTTGTTTGAGCAAGATATCCTTGCAAATAGCACGAACCCATCACAAGATAGCAGGGTCCGGACCTACAAAGCCATCTGTCGGGCATGGCAGATTGAGGCTTTCCCTTTGACCTTGGAGTCCATTCGATGTTTTGGGGCCTCACTCAAGGCTGGTGGATATCGTAGCGCTGCAGTCTACTTTCAAGCCATCCTTGGTTACCAAGCTCGGCATCTACAAGTGGCAGTTGAGACGATTCACAGGTCTGCCATCAAGGATGCAGTGAGAAGTATCCGTCGAGGCTGGGACCTGCTGGCTTGAAGGATAGCTTTGACGTGTCGGCACTACACAACATAGCACACCAAGAACAACCAGAGCCCTTCTCAGCGGAGAACCCGGTACACATGCTGGACGTGGTGATTGTGGGGCTCTGGTTTATGCTCCGGGAAGCAGAACTTGCAGCAGCGAGGCTGGCTCACTTGACCATAGATTCCACCTCGGTGAGCTTGTTGGTACCAGTTCACAAGACAGACCAAGTGGGTAGCCTTTCGGTCCGCCAACTGAACTGTGCGTGCCGCTATCGCAGACACCACCTCTGCCCTTGGCACTCAGCCTTTCGGCACTTGAAGCGAGTTCGACTTCATGGTCGCTATGTGGAAGGCCCATCCTTTCCTTTGGTTCCAGATGCTGACGGACTGACACCAAGCAAGTACAAGATGGTGCAGCACATCCGGACAGTGTTGCAGACAGCTGGCATTGCAGTAACCCGCCCTGATGACCAAGGAGTCCAGCTCAACAGATTCAATGGACATGCTCTGCGAGTGAGTGGAGCCCAGATGATGGGATCAGGTGGCATCCCGATACAACTTATCCAATTACTGGGACGTTGGTCGTCCCAGGCGGTCCAACGGTACGTTCAGACGAGCCATTTGTCTGTAGTACCAGGATTGCCAGCCCAACTCCTGGGCAGCCGCCCACCACAATTGCTGGAAGACACCGGCACTCCTGCACCTGCTGAAGAACGACGACCAGAAGGGCCACCGCCAGCACCGGAATCAGGTGCCAACACAAGAGCACATGGCCAACAACTTCGACGACACTCCAGTCAACTGGACCAGCTGACCCAAGATATACGAGACCTTCGACTGGCAATCGCTCCCCCAGCCGAGAGCTTCGTGATCCGGCATCGCTCCAACATTGCTCACAAGGGCTTTCAATTTGAGGGTCAGAACCACCCTGACCGATGGCGAACACCGTGTGGTTGGCGGTATGGTACCGCGAAATTCTTTAGAGTGCCGGTTTTGGCCCCTATGCACAGTCGTTGCAAGAAGTGCTTCGACTTGCCAGGTCAAGACTCCTCGGACTCAGAGGATGAATCTGACCCAGACTCTTCTTCCTCGAGCTCAGAGGAGGTTGGGGAAGAACCCCCTCATTGATCGACGTCTTGAAGAAAAAGATCGAAGCAGACTTCGAAAACACTCCATACAGCAGTCAAGTGTCATGTGTTTCTTTCTTTCTTACTTCAGCTGAAATTTCACTTAGGGTTTCGCGGCATGAGTGTCCATGCCACTTGAGTTGGGACATGACATGCCATACAGCTGTGACATGTCTGCACACCTCAATGACGTTAGGTTGGCTCCTGCTAGTTTTGAGCAGGCCCAAGATTTTCCACGATGAGGACCACTCACCTTCCGTCCTTGGCCGATGTGGCGGCTGATGCAGCGGCCGGTGCAATCATCACGGACTACCTCACTGCGAGAGGGGTTCGCACAGTGCCTACCTTAGCCTTCGTGGCAAAGACTGAGGAGGAGTTGGACCGCCACCTCATCCAACCCTTGTTTGCGGGCTACACTCATGGCACCCAGAGGTACGAAGTCCCCAACCAGGAGCAGCCTATCATCCAGGCTATCATGCTCCACATGTGGAACACTTGCAGACAACTGTGGACTTCCCATGCAACGCCACCAACTACACCAGCAGCTGCAGTGACTACGACACCACGGCCAAGGCTGACGAGAAGGTGCCCAAGCAGCTCCCCACTGGGGTCTGGAGCTCTCTGCTCCAGGCCTACAACAAGGCCCAGCTCCATGGAGTTGACAGGAGCTTCCCACAACATGAGATCTTGGGGGGGGAGGTGATCCTTGCCAAGATGTGGCACGAGCACCAGACCAGCAAGATGTATTCCCCAGTATTACTGGGGGATATAATCCAACGTCGCTCCTTCACCGCAAGCGGCGACGTGAATCCGCTCTCATCGAAGGCCAAACCTTCCAGAACTTTGACAATAGAAGACGACCAGCTCACCTACCAAGATGAGGCCACCACATGGACTCCCAGAAGTTTGCTGGCTGCATCGACGGCCTCCAGGCTACAAAGTTTGCCATGATCTTTGTGCAATGGGGCTCGGAAGCCTCTATCGAGAAGTTCTTCGCATGGTTGGTACAGCGGGCTCGGAGTCGCCCAAACAAGATGGAGAACTTCAACCAGTACTTCACCGCGATTAGCTGGCAGCTCTGCATGAACCTACGTCAGGGCATTTCCTTTGAGGAAGCCTCCAACAACATCATGTCCGACCTCGACAAGTTCACCGAGTTCATGGCACGTGACCTCGTCCAGAAGATACCACCCAAACCATCCAACCCAGGCGGCCGCCAGAAGGGAGAGAAGGGAGAAAAGGGTTCAGGTAAGAACCGCAAAGGCAAGGACAGCTGGCGCAGCAACCCTTACCGCCGCCCGTGGCCCCAAGACTATCGCCAAGACCACCAACGAGAAGACCAATGGAGATCCTCAGATAAGGCCTGGGACTCCCGCCAGGAATGGAGGTCTTCTGACAAACAACCACCCAAATAGGGACAGCACGGGGCCGTTGAGGCATCGACGGTACCCGACCAGTGCACCAACGATAGCTGCACCAATGCACCACCATTCCGTTTACCAGTTTTGGACTGCCAAGGAAGCCACATCATCCTACTTAGTGCCTTCGCTGGAGTTGGGGCAGCATCTTTGGCTTTGGAAACTTTGGTGGGTGACCTCCGCCTACACATCTCATGGGAGACAGACGAGGCCTGTCTTGCAGTACTGCTTGACCAGTTCCCCGATGCAGTTCAACGTGGAGACCTCACCCAAGAAGACCCAGCAGCCATAGCGGCATTGGTCAGGAAGTATGACCCCAAAGAAGAATGCCTCATCATCGCGGCAGCAGGCCCGCCTTGCCCTGACTTCTCAACAGTGAGCCACTCGGCACAGGGAAGATCAGGCCCAGAAGGGTCGAAATTCGTGGTGTACACCGACTTCGTGGGAAAGCTGGAGGTAGAACTTCCCCAACACCGGTTTGAACATTTGACCGAAAATGTTCGCATGCAAGATCGCTCTGAAATTGCATATTTCAGTGAGAGACTGAAGTGCACCCCGATCCTCCTCGACTCGGCAGACCTGGGCCTCATAAACCGCCCACGGCTATGGTGGACTCGGATCAACTGGACACAGGTGAGGACCAACCCCATCACCCAGAAACCTTTGAAGTGGACAAAGGTCGACAAACTCTTCCGCCTTCATTTGGAGGTGGCCCACACTGAGGTGTCCGCCATTGACACCGGTGACCTGCAGTTCCATCCCACCATTGCCAATCACCAGACTCGGATCCCATGCCTTACCACACCAGCTCCCACCAGCGAAGGGCGCTCCGCCCCTCGTAGCCTACGAGGCAAGATCCATCCAGAGGTCAAACAACGATGGCTACAAGATAACCGCCAGTACGCTCCTTGGTGCTACGAAGAATGCGCCCTCTTGAAGGACAACGACGGCCAACTTCATGCTATCCCAGCTTCTGTGAAGGAGCAACTCCATGGCTACCCCAAGGACTACACCAAGGTCAATGGAGCGACCGACAAGTCCAGACACAAGATGATGGCCAACGCGTGGCACCTCCAGGTGGCGAAATTCTTGATGTTCCTCATCCTGCAGAACGCTTGCAGCACGGCAGCAGTAGCCCAACACACCCGACCAATCCACCGCGCACCATGCCAGAGTGCCCTGCAGACAGTGCTCGCCATCACCACCGCGATGCAGCCTTCTTTGGGTCCGGGTCCCTGGCCCATTGATCCCTGCACTATGCCTCCGACCAGTGACTGTGTCCACCATTGGCAGACCGCCTTGACCCTGCCACATCCAGGCCTTCACCCAGGACCACCAGAACCAGGATTGGTATCCACCATCCGAGCATGGCAACTCTTGCAGCATGACCTACCCAACCTCCGCCGGGCAGTTGTAAGAGAGGTCCAAGAGCTCATCGAGGACTTCCAACCAACCGTACACGAGTGGTTCGTCCAGCTTCCACACCACATCCATGTATCGCCAACACGAAGGCCCAGCCTGGGTGACCATGATCCCAGTGTTCACCCACTTACTCCAGTTAGCTGGTTTCCCAACCGACTACTTTGAGGAGCTGAAGGCAGACCTTAACCAAGGCTTCGAGGTCCTGGGTACTTTGAACCCAGGGGCTGGTTGGAGGCCCCGCACAGACCAGAAGTACAGCTTTCCCATTACCATGGAACAGTTTGAGAAGCTCAACAAATCCTTTATCCACCACAAGCTCAAAGCCCACAGGGTGGATCCAAGCTGGAAGACTATGTTGGATGAACTCCTTCGTGAACAAGCCATGGGAAGGGTGTCTGGCCCTTATTCCAGCCCTAGTTGGTGGCCCCTGCCCTCGGTGACACCCAATGACCTACCACTGCTCCAGTGCCCAGACCAGAACCTTTGCCCCAGCGTCTGCTTCGCTGTGTGCCAATCCGATAAAACCAGACGCTGCGAAGACTACCGCCGCAGCTTCCACAACGACACCGTCCGTTGCTTTGACAGCCCCAGTCACCATGGTGTGGAGGATCACTTGAAGGTCACCAGAGAATTTCATCGACTGGGACATCACCAATGTGAGACTTGGTGCCAAGACTTGGCGGCAGCCTATAGGCAATTTCCCCTGAGAACGCCTTCTCACGGGTTCACCATCTTGCTTACACCCAAAGGCCCAACCCTTTAGAGACACCATTGCCTCCCGTATGGGGCTTCAATAGAGCCGCCGACGCTCTCTGCTTCCTTACCAGACAGATCTTGGTGATCCCGGCATGTCATTATGTCGATGACTTTGCCTCAACCGAGCCTAACCACACGGCCCAAAGCTCATATGAAGCTTTCGATTCGGTATGCCGAGCCCTTGGCATGGCCATGAAACCAACCAAGGCCCAGCCTCCAGCCCAGAGCCAACGCCTTTTGGGGGTACAGATCACCCACCAAGACGACGGTTTGGTCGTCTCACCATGCCCACGCCGAACGGCCAAGATCTCCAACATTGTCCATGAGGTGCTCACCTCCAACCAACTTGTGCCAGAACAGGCACAACAGCTAGCAGGGAAACTGGTGTTCTTACAGTCTTCACTGTTTGGAAGCGTGGGGCGAGCAGCATTACATCCTCTCTATGGACGAGCGGCTAACCATGACGGACGAGATCACGTCGACCTTACCCACGCTCTCCGAACCGCCCTCAAAGCACTGGTCCAGCTACTCCAGACCGCCTCTCCCAAGAGGGTCTTGTTTGACCAATCCAACAACAAGGCAGTGGTCTACACGGATGCCTTCTTCCAACAGGGTGACATCAAATTCAGTCCGTCCACCTTGAGGATCCCGACAAAGTGGTCTACAACCCGCTGCTTGAACTACACCAATGGTTGGGGCTATGTGGTCACAATTGATGGTACCACCTTCTACAGCCATGGAACTGTCCCTCGGGCAGTCCTGAAAGCCTTTTGCTCTCGACGGGCCTACATCTACTTCCTGGAGATTGCAGCCCACCTTTTGGCAGTGGTGGACATGCACCAATGGTTGCCACGACAAATCATCGCCTTCATTGACAATCAGCCAGGTCAAACCGCATTGCTGAAGGGTTACGGTCGTGACCCCACCATCAACAACATTTTGGCAGTGTACTGGGCAGTCGTGAGTCGATTGCAACTGGACATTCATTTAGAATGGGTCAAAAGCGACCTCAACATCAGCGATGCAGTTAGCCGTCATGACGTTCGACAAGCTAATGAACTTCAATGGCAACTACGATGGCAGGACCGTTCCAGGTTCTTTCAGGTGCTACTGCGGGCTAGCTCTGACCTCGACTATGCTTGCAGCTTGGCGGCGGATGATCTGCTCTCTACACCTTCCACTGAGCTGAGCGGGTGAGCGGGGCTCAGTGTGGCTATCAAATGGCCCCTTCCTTTGTGCCTGTGGGTGTTGCAGCAACAACACCACATCAGGCAAAAGTGTTTGCGCTCAGCAGCTGTGTGTGCAGAGTAGCCGACATGTTGAAAGAACTTGTCACGTAGCACACTTGCGTTGAGACATGTGATTGATACATGTAGTTTAGAAGGTGCTGAGGCTCAAAGTTGTTTGGACCCAGCCCACCNCGTTGAGACATGTGATTGATACATGTAGTTTAGAAGGTGCTGAGGCTCAAAGTTGTTTGGACCCAGCCCACCCAAATTCCCTTTTTAGCCTTACAGGGGCAGGATACCCCAGGCACATTGGGATGGCTATCAAATGGCCCCTTCCTTTGTGCCTGTGGGTGTTGCAGCAACAACACCACATCAGGCAAAAGTGTTTGCGCTCAGCAGCTGTGTGTGCAGAGTAGCCGACATGTTGAAAGAACTTGTCTTCCGCAATAGCAGTGGATGAACGGGGTACTTCCAATTTTAGGCTTCGGTCTGGTTCTAGGGGGCAGTCTGTGGTGGTTCCCCAGAAACCAGGTTCCGAACCGGGTGCCGGATTTCGGCAACCTTCTGGGTAATGGCCGAGTTAATTTTCCTTGTGGAAGTCATCATGCCTCGTCCACGATTTTCAAGCACTTAACGGTAGTAGGGTCATCTCAGTTTGCAGAGGACTCTAGCTTGCTGTCTCGTTGGCCTCAGGATTGCTTCTGCTCACAGATTGGTCGAGTGTGACAGTGGGTCCAGCAGATGAACCTGTCATGGCTATAGGGACTGACTCTCTGGAGTTGTCTCTTGGCAAATTATGGCAATTCGTCGGGAGACATGCAAGACATGCATCGATTGAAATCCACGGAAAATCGGTTCAACAGGTCCTTCCGTATCTTGGGCTGTATTTTTTCCCCTTTGAAGCGTTCGGGCCACTCCGAGGTGTCTTGGTCTCGGTAAATTCGATGGACTTGCAGGCTTGAGCGTTGGGAGCTCAACATCCATTTTCACTGAGCTTCAGTGGGTCAGCGCCATCAGGGCATCACATCAGGCCATCATCACAGCATCAGGTCCTGGACCTCTGTTGCGGCAGTGGTGTAGCTGCATTGCATGCGCTGCGCTGCGGTGCCAAAACTTGCGTAGCAGTTGATCTCAGTGACCGGGCTTGCGCTGTGGCAAAGGCATGGCTTACTGCTGTGGGAGGGTATGGTTTCATGTTTTCCTGATTTCTAGTGAAACAGCTTCGTTCTAGTTTTGCACCTTGAACATCCTTGAACTGTGTTGGCTTCCAGAACCTGTCCTGGGTTCTGTATTAGTCTTGCACTTGTGAATTAATTTATTGGCAACGTGTCAATTATATGGCCGTCGTATGGAGATTGTATAATTGCAAACAAAGACCTGTTCAAGCTCCATTCCATGCAGCAGGCAAACGCGGTCATCAATGACTTGGAGCTCACAGTGTTGAAGGGTGATCTGTATTCAGCTCTCAGCGGAATTGGGAAGATGGTCATGGATTTTGATGTCATTGCACCCACCTCAGAAAGTTTGAAAGTGAGATTTGAGAGCTGCGATGCGAGTATCTGGCTTCCAAATTCATTTGGTCTTAGTGCAGCTATTTTTCCGAGGTCGCAAATCCTCCCTTTGTTGCCGCTCCTCTCGATGCCAAGACATCACTCTATGTGCATGGTGGCCCTTTGGCCTAGAAGTGGCAAAGACACCGACAAATGTGTTGCTATAGAGAGGCAGCATGTGGGTAGTGCAAAAACCAACGGCTTGTGATATGTAAATATTCCCAAATAACATACTCGCAAGAGGGACATCTGACAAAGTCACTCAGCTTTGCAGCTTGAAGGTTTGCAGTGCTGAGGTCCCGATGGCCTTGCTGTCACGAGGCGAATTTTCGAGGGTCACTTTGACAACAGTTGCAGTATTGTTGCCGAGCTGCGGTGAGATCTATGTGGAGCATTTTGGGAGGTTTGTAGATTGGTGTAGATTGCATGGAATTGTCAATTGTGGATTACTGTAAGTGAGAGTACTTGTTCTGGAATTTCAGTGCAGCTTTTCTCAGTAAATCGAGACACGTTTGAGGTTGTCATTGGCGAGTTTCCGAACCTTTCGCAAGACAAGTTGCCTCCATTTCTGGCAGATTGTCCTGGCTGGCAATACCTGGCCATCTTTGCAGAGGACTTGCTTTGATGGACTTTCAATACTTCAATGGCCGACTCGTAGCTTACTGGTTCTTATTGTGTATGTCGAACTTTCTTGACTGGATGTCGCTTCAGGAACACCGCCAGAGTGCTGAAGTTTACGCAGCGGAACGCGCACAGCCACCCAAATCCGGAGACTTGTGGTTTCAGTCTCTGGTCCAAGCTGAAGTGAAGGACTCCCGTGAGTCTTGCATGCTCCTTCACCAGGCTGCATCATAAGACAGTTTCTTCAGTCCTAAGTGAAATATCCCTTGAAGCCGAGAGAATGCTGACTTGGCTCCGCAGCCCAAGTTCCTACAGAGTCATGATTCAAACCTGTTTGTACTTTCAGCATCTTTCAGCATTTCTCTTCAGGACATGACGTCTGCTCTTATTGTTGCCAACTTCGACTCAAAGAGGCTTGGCCGCTTGCAGCTTGGATAGGACTCCTTGCCGTACAGTTGCAGATTCTGAGGACTGAGGATGAATTGAATTGAATGCTTGCATTTGATGAGGTGTTCTGAAGCCAAATGGGAAAGTCTGGTGTGGTTTGCCCAAGATGCTGACCAAACATGGACGCTTGGCAGAAATGTGCTCACGACCGGTCTGTTATGTTGGCAAGGGCTTCACATTGAAGGCCCATTGAAGAAGCCCCTGCTGAGTATAAGTGTTCTTCCTGGACAGTCTTTCAATTCCGAATATGCCAAGCCTCATTTTAGAACACACACACACACAGCCTTCCAATTCATTCACTTTGTTTCATGCGTGAGGATTGGAACTAGTCATGAAGAGCAGATTCGGTCAGAAGTGCAGCAGAGACTGGTGCAAAAATGATTGGACTCAAGTTGAGCGCGCAATCGTGTCTTGCAAACCACATTTCCTAATCAAAAAAAAACCGAAGCCGTTGCTTTTCATTTTTGTCGTGGCCACTTCAACAAACACTCTTACCTGTCAGGCATTGTACTGGCTGAGCATGCCCTTCACGTTTGCACAACAAAGACCTTGATATTCAAAAACTGTTGCACTTTTTCCCAGACCAAGTATTCGTTTGCTGTTGTCTGGTGTAGTTTCGTATATTCTGCCAGGTTTGGTCTGGAGCTTTGGATGCGTTGCCGACAGCGATGGTCGAGCTCTTTTGGATTCCTTCTTCCGTCGATTAGCCTCAGGACAGCTGCAAACTAACATCATGTTTTTCTTGAGACATTGCTTAACTAACAAAGACCCATGCTTTGGTTGCCATAGGGGCTGTCAATTGAGTACAAGAACATCTTGAAAGTTCCGGTCACTATTGCAGGACAATGTTCGGGTCTAAAGGAGGACTTCCAACTTCTAGGAGACGAGCCAGAACCTCAGGTTCGATCGAAACTTTTCATGACATCAATCTTGCTACAGTAGTGAAAAATAAAACATTAAGCTTGCCAGTTGCCCAGAATCCCAGAAGACACCCAGCAAGCAGGACACCGACATGTGAGAGGGGTGAGGACTAAATTGCATTTGAACCCTAAAGACTCGATGGACGGATGATGCAGAAAGCACATTTTGTAGCCCTTTCTGAGATGTCAAGGCCACTTTCCCGAACACCCCGAGGGGGGCACAGGGCTCAGACATATTGACCTTCGAATTTCAGTTTCTGTGCATTTTGCTGACAGTTTGATCCTAGAGTCACATGGACCAAGGTCTTCTGGATTTCCAGAGGAAGGAAGCGTGTTCGACTACTTTCCTGGTGCTGGCAACAAGCCACTGGGCTCCAACGGGCTAGCTGAGTCTCATGGCTGAGATTGCGAGCTGTGACTGGTAAATGAGAGCAGTTTTCAGGTGGGAACTATGGAGCAAAAAGATCGGATCCTTTGAAATTCCAAAGGACGCAGAGGCGCTTGCTGATGTTGGAGATTTTCCCCAAAAGTATTGAGTACTTCCCATCTAAAGTTTTGCTCTTTGGCGTACCTGCAAGGGGGCGGCCGGTAAGGGTTTTGCATATTTTTGCGTGGTTAACAGGAGCCAGGTTCCGGCACAGTTGGTTGGGGAATCAGGTTCCGGCAAGGTCACCACAAGCTGTGAACTAGTTTCTGGGAAGCAGGTTGCAAAAACCTGCCGAGAAGTCAGGTTATGCAACACCTGCTTTGGCAACAAGGTTTGAAGAATTAACTGGATGGTTGAGCAACTGTTTCCGGTGTTTCGAGAACCAGGCTTTGGGAACCAGGTCCGTTTGCCAGGTTGTGGAACAGGTGCTCTGAAAAGCAAGATCAGGAATTGGGTGTTTGGTGTTTGGTCGGGGTGGGGGTCGTGGTCAAGTCAATAATAGATAATCGAGCGAAAAAAGACAGTTTTGTCTACTCCCAACTCCATTTACAGAGGTAAACACAGATGCTTTTCAACAGCCCAAGTACCAACTTGTCTAACTCTCGTTCCCATAGTGTTGCAGAGGTGATGCCGAATCAATCAAGCCCATTCAAAAGGTGAAGAAAGCATCCGGTTGATGATGTCAGCAAGCAGGGTCAAGCGAGTCCAAACAAGAAAGTTGAACGTGTGTTTTTGGCGCTTCATTCAGAGTCGGTGGGCTTTTTGTCTTGATCTGCTGTTCGCGCCAGTATCTTTTTTCAAAAAAGCGAAGGACAAAACATGCACCAAGAATGAAAAGCTTATAGCATGATTGCGTCACCGTGCTGGAGGGTGCGTTAAAGGTAGGGTATGCACTTATTTGAGCTCATATAAGAGCTCTCGCGTAGAACAGCATACCCACTTGTGGGTCTTTACATTTGTACATCCGGTGTGGCATTTGTGGAGACTTGCGTGCATACAGCGTGACAATCCACGAAACATCAAAGAAGGCGATGTGGGGCTACTCCTGTGGCATGGAAATTCACACCGCAGAAAATTGAGGTACAATTTGTATGATAATCTACAGCGCACGAGATGATTACTTCGGGGCTTGACGCATTTGCAAAGAAACTTACACGGAAATGAAAGCAGGGCACTGTTTGCATGACAAATAGGCGGGGTTACTGCTGCTGTCGGTCCGCGTGCATGGAAATTTCAATGCACGTAAAAGGAAAGCAGGGAACTGTTTATATATATGAGAATTTATAGGACGCCCGGGGAGCAGGTGGGAGGTATGTGGTAGATCCATGATGTTTGTAGTTGCGTGGCTGAAGGCCATGTTGTAAGGCATGTTGATGGTAATGGTGAGGGACTTGGCAAAACATTACATTGTACCTTCTTGCTGAGAGTGCCAAATCTTGATTCAGAATGCAACACATCTTTAAGTGTGTAGATTCTGGATGCCCATCAGCCTTCCTGCATAGGCACATTCGCTCATCATACCTACATCAGACACGGTAAGGCCAGTGCCCAAGCTTCTATTCGTGGACTTGGATAAGTTTCAAAACAGAAAATGATTGGCTTGATTTCAGAATTTCCGAGCTGTGTACATCTTGTGCAGGAACGCTTTCTTGTTGCAGATGCTTGTGCGGGCAGAATTCCATGTGCTCTTCGCAGGCCACTTTCTGCGGCGTTTGCTCAAATTAGGAATAAGGGTTACACACTTCAACAAAGCAGTGGCACAGGACCTACTGGAACGGGTAAGACCGTTGTGGTCCAACAGCAGCTCCTGAAAGGCTTCGATAAAGAGTTCTATCCTTAGATTCATTTAGCAGTAGACTAGGGAGACTTTGAATCAGATTTACACAAAATCACATAAGTGTTGAAGTTGCGTGGAATCGGTTCCCTTGCAGTATCCAAGGAGATACAGTGCCTTTGCATTTGCCTTCAGCGCGCAGTCCAGTGCGAACCAGACGCAGGAGATCATGAATCAAAGATAAATTCATGATGAACCATGGGTGTGTTGAAAGGGGAGCTCTAGTGGTCACAAAGTCAAGTACTGTATCCTGCATTTCAAGACTGATCCACTCCCTCGAAGGATGTGATCGATGGGAAGTTGGACAAGCGGTGCAGCTCTGAGGAATAAACAGTTTCTCATTCCATCCTTCCTCGTCTGTGGCTCCAGTTGAGCAGTGATACTTAAGGAAGAAAGGGTGCTATGGCCCGCCCTTTGGTAAGCGTTGCCTGGTCTTTGTGGACGACCTCAACATGCCGGCCAAGGAGTGTTGCATCACACAAAAAATCGGCGGAGATTTGCTGCACACCTTCTTTGAAAGTGAGCAGTTTGCTAAATTTTCATTTCTGTAAAAACTTTCTCATTCCCCAGAACTTGACTGCTGCTTCGGCAACATATTTCCTTGCCTTGCTTTTTCTTGTGACGAATCCAACAGCACAGGAGAAATATGGTGCCCAGCCGCCTATTGAGCTATTGAGGCTGGTCCTGAGCCACTGATCCAGCCCTTTCACACATCCAAAAGATATGCACGAGACATGTCCAGGCAGTGGATGGACACGAGTGGCTGGTACGAGCGCAAGACCTGTGAGTGTTGGACTTAGGGAGATGGAAGATTTTGCCCGAAGTTGACTGATTTGACTTGTTTCATTCATGCCACTCCGCGGAAGGGGCCGCCTGCACCGGGATCAGAGATTAACCAGACTGTCTTTTTGCTACTGTCATGCGGTGTTGGGTAAGTATTTAGCATCTTGGCGTCAAATGCAAACAGTGAGCAAAATACCGGTATTCACACGGCAATGTTTTGTCAAACATGCACGCAAAGCATATCGTAAATAGCAAATAGCGGCTTTCTCTTCTATTCAATCACTCCAGTTTTCAAAGCTGAGAAGCAAAAAGCATACCCCCTACCTTAAACTAATATTTTGGGTGGTGGGTAACCCCAAAAACAATTTCCTCAACATAATATTTTTGATCATGCAACATGTTATACAAGTAACATACCTCAGAACATAAAAAAACACCGATTTTACATTGCTGCAACAGTTGATTTCAAGACAATTGTTGTTTCGAAGAAGTCTTTCGTTATCATTCGTTCCTTTTTTCAGCCCATGATCAACCCCGGAAAAATATCCACATTTTTCTGCAATTCTTATGACCGCTCCGACGGCGAAAATATGACAAGATTCCAAAATGTGCCTAAGATACCCCGGCGTAGCACCACATAAGTTCTACTGGTAACTCAAAGAAGCGAAGGAGACCGAAACGGTCCCAAAATGCAGTAAATGACCTGCACAAAAAGACCCCCTTGCGCTATTTATTGCTTAGTGCCTCTGGAAAGACATGCCCTTTTGCACCCGGGGGCGGATCTGTTTCGTGACCAGGTTCCGCCAGTTGGTTGATCTCAATTTCATTGCGGCTATGACTCCGAGTGCTGGTCGGCCACAAATTACTGGTCGTTACCAAAGGCGGAACGTTTGAAATTTGCTTCTAGACGCCCTATAGCAACAAAGCCAGGAGTGTTTGCATGTCTTTGCTATTCCATTTGTAAAGCTTAGCCTTCCGTTTCGCTGGCAGGCACTACAACTATTTCTACTTGCTGGCATTTCAGGGTGAAAGCCTTCAACGTATTTTCCAAACCATCATGTCAAAAGCTTAGGGCGAGAGCTTAAACCCACAGAGAACCGGTTGGAAGTTGGTCTCGAGAATTGGTGACGAATTCAATAATAAGAGCAAAACCAGTGGTTTCAGAAACTTTCCTTTCATTTCCATCTTGTTTGTCAGCTGCCTTGATCAAGGCAGTGGTTTCTTGGAAAATTCCCGGGTCAGGCGTGCACATCATGGCAGTCTTCTTTGCAAATTCAGTTGTGTTGCCAGCATCCTGCTTAGAATCTGATTTTCTGATGTTTGGGTTTTGGGAACGTCTTTTTGTGCAGGTCAGTGGTCTGAGTGGCACGGTCGTACGAGCTACCGTTTTGGCTCCCAGTTTTCAGCATCTTGAGGGACAGAAGCATATCTCTGCAACAAAAATGGATGTCTTAGCCATACTTGAGGTAGATGTGTACAACACAATTTCGGAGAACATGCTGCCAACGCCTGCCAAGTCCGTGACCGAGTAGATTTTTTTGACTGCAGCATTTTCAGCACGACCTGTGCTCATGTATGACTTGTTTGTTTTTGTGCCAGCGGACGCCTTGTAGCGTTGGCTCATTGACTGGATTGAAATAGATTTCTGGATCATACTGCGATTCAGGTCACACTACACATTTAACTTGCGAGACCTGGCCAAGGCAGCTCAGTGCAGTGTTCAAAAACATCAATTAAATGCGTAGGTTTCTTAGGCTTTTCATGCAGGTGTCTAGGCCGATCTAGGCCCTTTGCCATCAGTAACTGACAAAACTTGGTGTTGTTGGGAGGTGAACCAGGGCATTTGCCTCTGCAGCAAAGACTCTCTCCCCGGAGCAGATGACTTCATCAAATGCTGGGCGCACGAATGTCAACGTGTCTTCCAGGCGCTGGCTTCCGAAAACGCTGAAATGGATTGAAATGGACTGATGGCCTGTGCACAAGAGTGAGACCACAGACACAGCATCACCTTGTAACATCTCACGAGAAGTTTTTCGAGTCTTTTCGACAGGATCGCCTTGCAACAGAAGAAGATCATGCAGCTTGGTAGAATTTCAGAGAAATGTCGTGCAAGGCTCCAATTTGGATGCCCCAGTTTCACGTCTCGCAAACCAAATTGGCATTCTCAGTGCATTAATAGTTGGATCTTCCACTTGTTTGGAAGATGTAGATGGCAAGCAAATGAGGCGTGGTTTGTGAATCTTCTTCAAGAAAAGATGCAGGCACTGGCAATCAGGGTCATTCCAGAGTTCTTGTTGCAGAGTTACTGCATCCTGGAGCGAGTTGAAACGGATCTCACTTTGGCAGGAACATTTCAAGAAGCAATGGAAAGCAATCATCAAGCAGGACTGCTTGATCACTCAGGGAGTTGGAGGTCACGGCATGCTTTGAACCAATTGGACTATTGCAAGATTCCCGGGTTTGTTCCAGATTATCCTAAGCCTAACGTATCTGTAAGAAGGCGTACAAAGCAGAATAGACAATGCAGGACTTACTTTCCAAAATGTGCTGCAACTGTAGTGAGGTATCGACGCTTTTGGATGGAACTGTTACTTTTTGTGCAGGAACCAATTATTTTTGTGGACTTTGCTGACAGTCGGGCACTTGGAATGTTGTCCGGGCAGGTTCAAACTGAAAAGCTCAGCTTCACAATCCTTGTAGAACATTTTAACATACTTTCTCAGTTTGTACATGCGAGCATCACCAAGTGAAGCGCAATCAGAAATCCTGCGCCAATCTGCTTAGAACTCGAAAGAGACTGAGGCAAAGCCTTGTACTATCAGCAGGTGACAAATCTGGAGCAGCTTGATGACGTGCTGCATTCCTGGCCTGATTTCAACGGTGTTGTAACACCTTCGAACAGCTTAAATGAAACGCCTGGAAGCACCATGCAATTTACTCAACGGAGAATTTTTCTGAATGCAGCCAATGTAGCTCAGTCTGTTTTTGAACTTTCTTTTGTTGGCTGACCTAGTTACATAACCTAACCTGAGAGGAAGAATCGGCTAATGGACTACAATTCCATGGCAAAGCGTGGCATGGAATTGGTGCTGTTCACGTTTGATTCACAGTTTTCCTTTGGGTGAACTCAGCACCTTGATGGTCGGGTGAGAGCAGAGCTTCTGTTTGGTTTAGAGATGCTGAAGTCATGGATTTCAATGATTTTAGATCGAAAACACTGAGGTCAGCTGCACAACATATTTGTCGCATTGCTGCGCACTCACAATCTTTTTGGAGTGATCACCATTTCTTTCAGTTCCATCATAAAGACTACCATTGGTGTCAAGGTTCGTGTGCTGAAGATTCCCCTGGGCAATGCACTACTGGTTGGTGTTGGGGGCAGTGGGCGCAAGAGTCTCGCAACCTTGGCCACTTTCGTGGCGGAGCCTCTCGGACGAACAAAAAAAACTGCTGTTCGGCGCAGCGTGCCTCAAAAGAAAGCAGACTGGGAAAGTAGAACGGCTGTAGATTTTTAGATAAGTCAGTTGGTTTCCGAGGTATGAGCAGTTCAGCATTGAAGTCACTAAAGACTACAAAGTCAGCGACTGGCACGATGAAGCTCCTGCCTCAAGCAAGTAAGACGTCACTTTTGTTTTACTTTGTTGATCTTGCTGTGCATCTCTCATTTCTTCAAAGAATCTGCCACCTACTTTTTTTGACTTGCTTAGATCAAGCGCCTCCTGATGTCTGTTGGGGGCGGCACTCAAGAGGCACCAGTCCAGGCTTGTCGCAAATTTATGTGCAGTTTTATTTGAAGAGCCTGGCAAACATGGCAAGCACCAAGTTTAGGCAATCGGAGCCAGATCCAGAGAGAGCGACATGCAATCAACCGCACTGTTCTATTCGATTTGGGTTTGCAGACCACGTTCCTCCTTGCTGACACGCAGATCCCAAAGGACTCGCATTGACCTGGAATGGAGGTTCATTTTGAGGTCGAGGTTCAGAGTTCAGAGTATTCCTTCAAAGCTCTTTTACCCATAGGAATGCAGGCAGGCTTTTTTGAAGGACAATAGATGCGCTTCAAACCTCATGCGAAGCTGTGAGAGGAATCATTTCTCGAAGATACATCCAGCTTGCTCAACAACGGGGAAGTAGGGTGCTTAGTCATAGTCGCTTAGTCTCAATTTTTCCATGATAGTAAGTTAATATTGCAGCTGTCGTAATTCATGCCTTCAGCCTGTGACACTGAAAGGTCTATCAGATTGACACAACAATGCTTGCATAGCCGTTGAGGATCAGAGCAAAGGCCATAGTCAAGCAGGTGTGTACCTGTCACGCAATCCTCGTCAGCCATGTCGATGGCCAGTGGATCCGGTGGAGGCGGGCTGATTCAGTCCAACCCGGCCAAGCTGAAGAAGACTCACATCGTTTGTACAATGAGACCACTGCGCCTTTGCATCGAAGAAAACAGTGGAGACATCTCCAGATGTATCAAAGAAGTCGAGGAGTTTGAGCGAACTTGTGACAAACGGCTCGAGTATGTTCATGATAGAGATGGCCTGGATGACACACGTAGTGGTCTTTTCAGTGGACAGAAGCAGCGTGCAAACTGAGTTGGCCAAAAAGGAGGAGGCATTGCCGCATTTGAATGATTTTTGAGTTGCATGTCTGATTTCGATCGTGCAGGATCAAAGAAGCTTGAACTCTGTGTATCAGATGTATCCAATATTTAGACAGCAGGTGTGTAAAAGTGTAAAAGCATATTTCCCTTCCGAACACATACATGGACTGCAAGCGGAAGCTGGTACGCTGACTCAGGTTCCCAACCTCTTCAATGCAGAAGACAAGACTGCGATCATGGAGGCATCCAAAAAATTTGTTGGCGTTAAATATTATGGAGAAATATGGCACACAAACCACTTTGTTTGCAAAGTCAAGGCGTTGCATGGATTGCTGCTTCATCTAGATATGCATCACTTGTCAGGGCTGCGGGGCTGCAGCACAAGCAGCAGGGTGCAATGGCCAAGCTGAGGCTAGGTTTTTGGTGATACCCAGCCTTGGGATGGAGTTTTACCGAGCAGAATGCAGTTGAGTAGCTGCTTATGTTAGGGCCACTTAACTGAACACCCAGTCGTATCTCCGGGTATAGCTTTTGTGACACCTCTCCAGACTTTGGCCTTCTTCACTGAGCAGTGCCGTAGCAGCCTCGGTGCACCAGGTTTCCAAAGAAGATTGGCAGTTTAGCACATACTTTTTTCTGTTGGTAAAAAGAAGAATTTGAGTGACGCTTTGATCTGAGGAAAGAATCTTCACCTGATTCTGGCACTTTCTCCAATTGGGGAGGTGAGCTATACAGATTTGAAGAGCTTCCCCACTTGGGCAATTGGTTAGTGTTTGAAAGTTTTAACGTCACTCAGTGAATTATTCGCAACTGATCGCAACTTTTTTGGGGGGTTGGTAGCAATGAAAGGCCTTTCGCCGACGAGTGCGGATGTTTCCTGCAATCGTCAACTGCTGCACCATTGTGCTGGGCTCAAAGACTCCCAAAGGTACTGACATCAGGGCCGGGCATGCCAAAGAGCTATAGCAAAGCCAGGATCACATAGGATCACAGCTTTCTTGAAGTTCCCACCTTGTGAGGATTGGTTCATGGAATGGCCTCAAGAAGCTTTGCGGAGTGTGGCCACTCACTTTTTGCAGAAGGCCTGCATGTTTACAAGACATACTAAGACGGATTTGCAAATGTGGGACTCCTTAGGATGCCGATGTCCTGTTGACTTCTATAGGTGGACCTTTCAGAGGGAGTGTTTGCAGGAGTGGTGGAGCAGGAAGCCTAGATTTTTTGGATTTTGCATCTTCAGATTGTGAAGCAACTGAGGAAAGCCATGAAAAGATGATAGCGTGCGAGAACAGTCAGAATAACTAAGGATTTGTGTGCAAATGCAGGAGTCTGTGTTTGGACTGACCAAGCGATTCCGCTCGGAGGCGCGTCTTTGCTGGTTCCTTGTGACCATGGACAGGAAGCGAAGAATAGTCGTAGGATGTCATAGGATGAATACAGATGCATGACAGGATGAACCAATAGTAGACTGCTTATCTTATCTAAAACAATCGCATTCTTTCGAGTGGTACGGCTATCCCAATGACGCCAAATTGGTAGATGTTTTTTTTCCTTCTTTGCTTCTATCAGCTTTTGTCCCGACATGGCCAAGAAAAGGTGCAGCGCCATTACTATGCCGAGAGCTCAAGGAAAGCTTGCACACAAGTGATAGGAACCACCACTACATGATACAAAGATATACAAAGCAGAGAGCAACGCTCCAAGACGTCAGGGTTTCAACTCCTGAGCTCTCGGACTGCAAAGGTTACGCCGACATCGTATTTGGAGCTTATTAACTCCTTCAAGGACGTCATAGCCTCACTTGCATCTCTTTGTCACGCTTGGCTTTCTTTTCTTTTGGGATTTTTTGGGTACAGAAATTCCTACCCTTTAGCTGCATTTCTGATTCCACACGATGGGTACCCAGGTGTTGGCCTCCAAGCGCGAGGAGGTTTCCGGCGCCAAGCGCCGCTACGACGACGGCTTGGAGAAGGTCATCTCCACTGAGGAGCAGGTCGTCTCCGCGGCGTGAGACGATGAGGGACTCTGGACAGATGGACGTCCAGGATCGAAAAGGGACTTGGATAGAAAATCGGTGTGTTTGAATTGTTAGTGTCATGATGTGCCATGGCATGTGGATGGCTGAAGCATTTTTTGACAGTAGTCTCGGCTTTTCTTTGACTGGACATTAATGTCAATGCTGCCCTGTATCGCCTCTAATGTGACTGCATTGTGGGTCAGGTCAAAACAATGTCCATCCAACTAGAAGAACTCCGACCAGTCTTGTGCCCAGCAAAACATTCCTGGTCTCGCTTTCATCTCTTCGGACCTCTTTTTTGGCTTGCATTGATTGAGACGATTGAATCTGCCATTGTTGTTGAACTCTGATAGCTGTTCAAACAAATTAACGACAGACATGACAGTCTGCACTTGGCAAGGTGGGAATGATCCAGCCCAGCCGTTAACTTGTCTTGCAAGGTCCTAAAGCAGACCTCCGCGGAGACGGCTGAGTTGATGACGGTCATCGAGCACAAGCAGGAGGAGGTGCTTGGACCGCACCAAATCAAACATCGTGTGAAACTGTCATTGATACAAAGGCATGACATGTTTACACTCCTACCTCCAATGCCTCTCTTGGAGGATTTCAGGATCTGCTTTCTTGCCTCTGACAGGCTTCAGCGACACAAGCAAGTGTGGCCAAAGAGGAGGAAGCTGCATCTCAACAGGCAGGGAAATCAAATCGGATGATTTTAAGGCTTATCTTCCCTTGCCATATTGTGGACCGTGGCATAAGTTTATGGACCACGTGCCTGGCCAAATCTTGATGATCCATTGCCCTTTGTCGGGTTCTGCCTGTTAGCTGAGAAAGGCAGAAGCATCTCGCACAATGAAGGAGGAGTGCCAAGCTGACCTGGACAAGGCAGAGCTGTATGACTGTATGATGGAGTTTCCTGCTTCTTTTTGCTTTCAAATTTGCGGTATCATGTTGAAGCCAGAACGAAGCCTTGTAAAATGGACAGAAACATTTGAGGCATCGCAGCTTTGTTAGGTGGTAATTGCCTGATCCTTGCAAATTGATGGCCGGGGGGTTTCCTTGGACCAACCAGGCTTTGCCCGCCTTAAACGCAGCCTTGGATGCCTTGAAGAGTTTAAAGAAAGGCCCGCTTGCTTGTCCGAAAATTAGCAACACTCATGGCCATTTTAAGTGCAAGCAAACAGGATTGAAGAGAAGTTGATCCCACGTTGACGAGAAGCTATGTACACATGAGAGGGAGATATCATGCAAGCTGTGCTGCTGCACATCCAACCAGCATATTTACTTGCAGGCGATATTGTGGAGGTCCGCGATGCTGCAGCACATGCTTTGGGCGTTTGGGAAAGCCTATTGGAAGCCTATTCTCATTTGGAGCAGATCCATTGTTTCCCAGTTGCTGCCAGGTGAAGAATATGAAATCTCCGCCTGAAGGAGTCATCACAGTTTCCAAAGCACTGTGTTGGATGTTACTCGGCTCCACAAATGAGCAGACAGATCTAGCACCGTATTGATGGCGGGTTCTAGATCTAGTCGCTGTTTGAGCTTCCGTAGAGTTCGACATGTTTTGATATGAACCGAACTCCGCTGCAAGGTTTGATGTGAAACCAAAGAAGGTGACAGCGGAGGATGGCAGAACAAAGGCCAGATTGCCTGCAAACGTGCATGCTAGAAAAAGCACTTGAGTACAGGACACAGTATTTGATAGAATTTGTGATTCTCAAAGACAGCAACTGCTAGAGTCCAGTTATTCTTCAGCCATCATGCATCCATCTGTTGTGGCTGGCAGATTGATGACTATTGGGAGCCGTCAAAGAAAAGCCTTTGGGGGGTCCGGGAACCCTACAGCTGTCCAGTCATTTCTGGTGGGCTGGTCACGGTGAGTATGGCTGAGGACTCCAAGATGCTGGATCGATTGCTTGGCTGGGAATCCTGAAACGTTGTGCGTTGAGATGCACACAGTTTGGTTTCCATACTTGAAGCAACAGATGTCTGAGATGTATCATATTATAGAGATTAAATTACATTGCACATTTCCAAAGTCCAACCCTGCAAGTGATGCAGCTAAGGATATGACAAGGACCATATTCCAGCTGGCAGCTTAGGATGACACGGCGCTGCAACCTGGTCATCGAATTTGTACCACGAAGCGCCTTCCATGTGATCAGAAAAGATTTGGTGTGCTTGCTGAGTGCTTGTGATCAGGTGGAAGTGATTGAGAAGCTAAAACCCTTGGAGGATGATCCAGAGTTTGACCCAGAGGCCTCTGAGATCATTGCCAGCAGCGCAGTAGTACTGCACAGAAATCACGGTCATGCCGACTATGGATTTTGACAGTGCAGTGCTCCCACCATCAGCAAGTGATGTAGGCGATCAAAAAGGCATCTACAGCTGCCTTCGGAATCTGCAAATGGGTCAGCACCTTTGACGTATCACCGCTTTGGGTGCTTTGCACAAATTGCCTAAGTTAAGATCTTGTTACCCGAGGTCAGAGCAATGATCGTTTACGACGCTGTTGCAAAAGTTGTTGGCCCCAAAAAGGAGGCGGGCAATTTCCTGCTTTAGACAGGCATGAAACACCTGGTAACCTGCATACTTGATCAAGAGCTTGGAGTGATTCAAAAGGTCCACCTGTTGAAAGCGTGCGAGTTTGCTCACCAAATTTACATAGTAGATATGCACATATACACTTTGGATGTTTAGTTCTATTGGTTTGTGCCCTGCTTGTTGAGTTAGTGCAAGAGTGGCAATTATGAAGGCCCTTGCTGGAGCTCAGGAGGAGCTTGCAAAGGCCAAACGCTGTGGTGTATGTTGAATTGAAATGGAATCACCCGCAAATGAAATCTTGCAAAGCAAACTTTGAAGCAGGAAGGATGACACAATTACGAACCACTCGGATGCATGATGCGATTTGGGATTTGGAAGAAGTTCGCAGGTGATGGCTGTTCTTGATGAGAAGAAACAAGAGCTCAAGGCGGTGCAGGACATGTTGCACGTATTTGATTTGAGAGAGCATGAATGTGTTCGTGTCGGATGTCCACTGGTCCCAAAATATTTCAATGTTTTTCCGTTCTGAAGGGATAATTCGTAGAATCAACATTGGTATATCATACAGTATTCATGTCGATCTGGTGACTTCAGCTAGTTCAGGACAATGTGGCACAACTTCTTGCAGATTTTGAATCTGCCAGAAAGAAGAAGGACGACCTTGCCGTGCAGGCGGAACTTCAATATGCATACACGGTTGAATTTGGAAGCTTATGCAGATGTCAATCCATGACCAAATCCTGTTAAACCTCGGGTCTTCGCAAGGTTGACGATTGCAGCAAACGACTTGTCCGGGCAGAGAAACTCATCAGTGGCCTAGGAGGCTTGGTGTGAGCCTCTCAATCTTTTTCTTCACCCATGTAATTTGGGATTTTGTAAGGATGCAATGTAGTGGCTGATACACATCGCACCGTTTCACTTCGAACCAGGGATTCAAAGTCTTGTGATGATTTTGGCCTTGGAGAGTTCTTGTTTCTTTTTCCCTTTTTCCCCTTTAGCATCATCAGCCATTAGTTATTGTGCCATTTTCAAAATCATTTGCCACTTCGAAGGTGAAAAAACTCGATGGATGGAGTCCTCAAAGCGTTTGGGAGAGCAACATACCAATCTCACTGGAGATGCAGCTGCCCCAGTATGAAATGGCTGGCTGTGTTTTAGTAATGTGATTTGCAAAAAGATTTGTAAGTGAAGATTATCCAAATCAAGAAACTGAGAAAGGATCATGTTGGAAGTGTACATGAGAATTGAATGTTCTTTGTTCTCCAAAGCTTTCGGCTTGCAGTGGGAATGTCTTTGGCCCTAGAGCCCTGCCCAGGGCACTAAAAGGCCGCAATGGAAGGACACAAAGATCTGGCTTCCGCCGTGCGGAGTGCTGCTAGTGAAATGTCAGCTTATAGCAGCTCTCGCCCGTCTCGCTCTTCAAGTGAAGGCTGCCTTTCAAAGAAGAAGCACCGTTCTCAGCGTTGTCGTCGCCAAGTTCAAGAAGAAGGCTTTACTCTTGAACAACAGCAGAAGGCCGTTCAGGATGCAGCCTTTGAACGCTACATAGAGACGCTGCGAAAAGATGCCAGGAAGGCAGTGACTGAAGCGAAGATGTGGCAGGAAACTGTCAAGGGAGGCCTGGATGAAGAGCAAACAGAAAAACGACACAAGCGCAATCTTTGCCAGAAAAATCAATCTCAGCTCCTCTCTCAGATCGAGAACAACAAGGCAAGACGAGCAGAGTCTCGAAGAGAGTTCATTGAGGCTGCTTCGTCTCATTCTTTCCCGCTCTTCACAGAAACTTTCATCTCTCTTCCAGAAGTGGAAGAGTATGAGAGGAAGCGAAAAGAGCATTGGAGGAAAGAGCTTGACAATCAAATGGCCACCAACAAAATACTTCACAACTTGGAGTTGAAGAAGCACCATGACATGGCCATCGCTTCATACAAAGAAAATGTAGAAAGAACAACAAAAGCTCGTCGTGAGGAGAGAGATAGGTTGGTATCCCAAGGAAAGGAGCTTGTTTCTTCATGGGAAAGAGACATTCGCCTCAAGGACCTGAAGCGTGCAATGGAAGTTGGCAAGGACGTTGTGAAGGAGATTGATGATCCAGTTCTAAATGTGAGGTCCAAAGGTTAGGAATGGCTAGGGCATAGATGGCCAGGATAATTGACAGGGCGTTTGAGGGGCCCACCAAACGGCGGGCTGTCACGTTCCTGCGGTGTAAAGTGTTCTGATACTGGTTTCACCGAAAGAAGAGAACTTGGTAGGTATGTTGCGTCCGCAAAATGTAGCCTTGTCACTTTTTTTGCTGTCGAACCTTGCTTTCCTACCTTCTGCTGTGAAATGTCTTCAAGTTCTTGGCATCCGAGGTTCTCATCGGCTCAGGAATCATTGCATACTTGGGTACATTCACTGGCCGCTACCGAGTGGACACTGTCAAGAGCTGGGCCAGGGACATAGTTCTCTTCGTTGGACTTAGCTGGTCGATTCGTGTTAATTCGCACAGGCTAAGCTGGCGGCTGTTTGGATGTTCTGTTTTGTTTCGAATTTCTCCGAGGTACAACTCATGAAGGACAACCAGCTGCCATCTGCACAGGAGTTCTCCTTGCGCACAGTGCTGGGTGATGAGGCTTCTTTGTCCTTGTCTTGGGGTCTAGACATCATGTGGTGCGGTGTTTATGCTAGGGGGGGTACCGTAGATGATTGAAAGAGAGATTTATGCCACGATACTGACATCGTGCAGGCCTTTGAGATTCAAACCCACGCCAGGTTCAGATTCGACAGTGGGTCATAGACAAACTTCCAAACGATCAGGTGCTATCACTCGTGAAAACGTGTTATGCATGCTTTGATTTGCTGGCACCCGCTGATTAACATTGTGTTATGAAGATGGTATTTGCTTTGTGACTTTGTGCTAGGTCTCTGTCGAAAACGCCATCATCATCCAGAGGCCGCTGGACTTGATCACTGAGCATTGAAGTGTGTGCAACTCTTTATTAATCACTAGTAACACATGTTTCACCCGTTTGCATCCATTTGCTACCTACTGGACCAGCCTGCTGCTCAACTTCTGACTTTGTCACTTTCGCCGGATGAAGGTCACGGAGATGGCCGTTGATGATTGACCCGCAGCTGCAGGCCTGCCGTTTTTGAAACAAGCTAAAGGTTGCAAGGACACTTGCCGGATGTGCGCACATAGAGAAATGCGAATACATGCATCCTACGTGACACGCAATCAGGCTTTGGACTATACCATTATATTAATGTGCAGTGCATACGAGGCTTTAAACATAAGCACTTGTGTGCATAGGCTATTGCACGGCAATGAATTAAGCAATTAGGCAGCCCAAAGGTGTTCAGCTTCACACAAGATTATGCAAGATGTCGGAATTCAAACGGAGGGAATATAAGTAAAGCCCCAACAGCTACAATCCAACGCAAGCCAATACAATGCTATAGCAGTAAGTGCTACATTTAGCAGATACAAGGTATTGCAGATCATTGTAAAATGCAATTTTAAGTTGTGAAAATGGGAGCTCCCTTGGGCCTGAAGGGTTCATTCATTTGCTGCATAAATGAGATGAAGATTATGAGCCGCTGGCATCTGAAGCACTTGGGGACTGGCCTTGAACAGGCCAACCAATGGATCCGAAAAGCCTGTGCAGGTGGGGTAGTTTAGGTTAGAACATGAGCAACGAGTCACAACTCGTTTCTGACTATTGGTGTGACCCATAAGGGCAAAATGTATCTGACATTTGAAATACTCTCTGTTGGATGCCAGGAAGGGGAGAGCAGCTTCGCATCCTTCGTTTGACTCAAAACTATGCACGAGCGCTTGAAGGTGAGTAAGAGCATGATGATGCTCAAACACTCAAAAGCATGAAGTACCACCGGAAGCCACCATAGCATTTCGGCGCATATGCTTCCAAAAACAGGTGCCATTGCCTATGGCAAGCCCACACTGCTGGAAAATGTTCGAATGCCCAGCTGGAAAGTGCACATCTCACTTTCATTGTCATATTCTGGGTCCTTGCTGAATCCATGCGTCTTGGGATGGGTATGCCGGAACCCCTACACCCACAAACTATTTCCTTCGTCATAAGAGGAAACACCTACGGACTTCTTCGGATGCCAAACCAGGTGTTGGAGCAACTTGATCCCTTGCTCGAACCACTCTTGCAGAAGGCGAGCTCCTCATTTTTTCATTTTCTGTTTGGAAACTTGAGTTGTGTTTTTCAACACACTGACTACCTACTTGAAAAAACATGGCAAACAGCAGGCAATCTTCAAAGCTGGCAGCGTGGCTTGTATCTCAATGCCTCGAGATAGGGATCAAAGCGCTGTAGTACAAGTGGAACAAACAGGGCTGGCTTGATTGAAGAATTTGACACACTGAAGTGAACAATTCGATGACCTAGAATTATGGATCAGTAGACTAGTTTCTATACATGCCTGATCTTGATTCATCCTGCGACCTGAGATGATGATTCGGCTTGGAGACGCTCCATGTGAGTACAACAAGGCAGTCAACAGTTCAGTCAGTTCAGTTCTTGAGTCTGGTGCGCTATTTCCATGGTTACAAGTCACCTGAACCTGGCATCAGGATTTCCGCTTCTACATTACAACAAAGCTACCAAACCCGCACTACTCACCAGAGGTCTGTGTGCAGGTGGGACTGCCGAAGATGCCATGTGATATGTTCAGCCCTACCTATCTTACATATCTACATGATTTTTGTGATTTTTGGACGACCTTGGGTTGAGCATGCTCAATCTGCTGGCAGGTGACTTTGTTGAACTTCATGGCAACACCGGATGGACTCCAGGATCAGATGCTTGGTATTCTGGTAGCGAAAGAGGCGCGGACATATTATGCAGCAGCTGCGTATGGGATAGATGGTGAATGGCTTGTTGCGATGCATCGATATATCAGGAGCAAGAAGTGGAGCGGAAGCGACAAAATCTGATTATGGAAAGCGTTTGGATCCCAGAACACGAACTTTTTCAACCCAGAGAGCTTTCTTTGCATCATGGCCAGAGCTATGATGTAGTATGGCTGAAACATCATTTGAGGCACAAAGCAAAGCTCAGTTAAAAGAGATTGAGGACACTGCACTGGGAAGCGGTCTTTCCTAGATATTGATTCATCTGAACTTTCCTTCCTTGCTGTGCGCGACAAGGAGCGGATTTTACAGCTGCTCTCAGAATCGACAGGGAACATTTTGGACGATGAGGCAAGACTATTGTGACTATCGATCAAAAGCAGTTCTTTTGGACACGTTTGCATTTTGCACAAGTGGACTTTGCAATGCTGACGTGCATTCTGAAGGAGCTCATCAATACCCTTGCCACCTCAAAGACGGTGTTGTCCCAAGATGCTCAGTGAAAACACTACATTGCTTTTCTCGGCAAAATCAAAATGCCCATTCACTCTTTGCCTGCGAGGCATCTCTCAGAATAGAAGAGCGTGTTGCCGAGCAGGACTGGCCCGCAAGAAGCAACAGTCAGAAGGTCAACACATAGTATACAAGTTACAAGACATTACAAGACTCTACCATTATGGCAGAAATCAAATCCAAACTCCAAACATTTCCCAACATTCAATCAGAACGGATTGTTTGTGATCGCGTGCAGTAGTAGCGAACCAGCTTTTCATTACAGGAAAAGACCCAAGCTCAAGTTCAAGAAACCCGCGCAACATATGTGCCAAACCAAGCCAGCACAGACTATGTTGCCATGTCAAAAGATGTTGAGTCAAATTCGTCCCCGCCCTCTGCGGCATCAGAGTCGTCCCTGGAAGGTGCCTGTAGCTGTTCGTGTCGGTTGCTTAATTCTGTACGTGCAATGTCCAAGATCCCTCAGGTTTCGAGCTCACAAAACTGAATGAGATGGGTGTTTTCAAGTGCTGCTGTTGAGACTGTCTCATGGAATTTGTCCACCACAACAAATGCTTTTGTCTGAAGGCCAGCGCCCTTTTCTTTGTGGTTGCAGATCTGTGCAATGCAGCAGTCCTAGCTTGGGATTCGTTTTTTGCAATGTATACATACGTACAGAAAGGGTCTGCTTTTTGTACATCTTATGGGTTAATGGGCACTCAGTGAGGTGGAGCCGATGTACCAATACAGCCTTGAGTGGTTTCAGCCTCATCGTTGGACAAACACCCATGAAATTTGTTGAATTTTGGACCTCAACTGAAGGAGCTGGTATACATGTTAGACTTGCCTCGAAGGTTTTACACAATCTATGAGAATGCGATTGCGAGGAACTCAGATGCAAGTGGGTAGTGGTAGTGGTAGTGGTAGTGGTAGTGGTAGTGGTAGTGGTAGTAGTAGTAGTAGTAGTAGTAGTAGTAGTAGTAGTAGTAGCAGTAGCAGTAGTAGTAGTAGCAGTAGCAGTAGCAGTAGCAGTAGTAGTAGTAGTAGTAGTAGTAGTAGTAGTAGCAGTAGTAGCAGTAGTAGCAGTAGTAGCAGTAGTAGTAGTAGTAGTAGTAGCAGTAGTAGCAGTAGTAGCAGTAGTAGCAGCAGTAGNAGTAGTAGTAGTAGTAGTAGTAGTAGTAGTAGTAGTAGTAGTAGTAGTAGTAGTAGTAGTAGGTATGTGGTATGATTGGATTCCATGGACTGCATTGTGACATTGTGCCTGGGAGAGTCGAACGGTGTTTTGGACTTTGGACACTGTCGTTTGTCGTTTGAAACGGTGTGCAAAGTTCTTGAAACCGTTTTGAAGCGCCTGGAGACAGTTGTCATCAGTCTAAGGCAGCTGCAGAGAAGTTTGAGCGCAACATCCAGAAACGCTTGGCTGCTTTGCAGAGCAAGTTCCTGGAGCTGCTTTTTGATGGGAGCTCAGACTACCAGTTCCGGAGCTGGTGACAAGTGATTTTTGTGCATTCATCTTTGTTAAGTTTGTGAAGACATTTCGATCTATAGCTGTTTCTCATTTAAAGGATGAATATGGGTCGACGCACACACAGACACAGAGACATTGACACTCCTGGCAATGCGAGTGCAGAGAGTCATGGCTTTGAATCTCCAAATTGTCACAACACTTTTGACATTCGGCCGGACACACTGACAATGATGGTATCTCACAATAATTTTTGAACACATGGCCCAAGCACCAAGGAGTCATTTCCCCATCTTGTATTTGCAGCATGTATCAGGGCATCTCGAAAGACTCACAAGTCATGCTCCCAGCCGGATAGATCTTGCCCATGTCGCAATCCGGAGGGAAGGAGGCGCTGATCACAACCTAAACCTAGAATCTCTCTGGGCATAAACTTATCCAGTACGTGTAAGGATTTGCCAGCACAGTCACAGTGCTTCATCTGCCTTGATATGTTGGCCGTCGCAGACGAAAGAAACTCCTCATGTCCTGGAGAATCCGGCAGGTGATTGTCAAGGTGACGGCGGAGGACGAAGAGTCCAGGACAAGATCTTAGTATCTTAATTTCTTGATGCATCTATGTATTTTGGCATGCTGACATCCTGGTGCGAATTGCAAAACATGCTCTCAGGCGCTATAGCTGGCAATGCCATTTGTCTTGGCAGCAAAAGATCATGCCCTTGAGGCGCAAGTGGGCCGAGGCAAGGTGATTGCCAGTTTGGGTCATGGGAAACCATTGGAACACCGCTATCATGCAAATGTGTGAGACGCAGATTACCCGTGATCTACCTTCTGGAATGCTAACATGGAACTCATGGAACCCAAAAATGGAGGTTTGGAAGTTTGGAAGTTTGGAAGATGATTTTACTTTTCAAAGGGGCAATTTTCAGGTTCCATGTTTGTTTCGCACCATCCCAGCATGGCCAGGCTCATGGGGTTGAGGAGGAGGCCGATAGCTTTGCTGGTTGCGTTAAACGCAGAAAGCTGTGTCTCACCCTTGGCTGCGAGGCTGTCCTTTTCCTGGACCCAGCTGGCTCGCTTGTGGACCTGGAAAAATCGTGGCTTAACATAAAGCAGAGGGGACTGTTGCAGAACTTCGTGCAAAATAGAGGGTTCCCAATACTTGCAGTTTCAGACTCTTTGCTTCATCTGGCCTTTTCCAAGTGCTCAATTTCACAATTTCACTGGATTCTATTCCGACGCCAGAGGCCCACTGAATTGGGTTGGAAAGACACTGTAGAATTGTGCCTTGGCTCAGACATTCTTAGTTGGACTCAGATCGAGTCGATGAGTCGACGAGTCGACCCTTGAATTTTCAGAAACAGGTGCTCGGTTCCTGCCAGCGACGAGTGGGCTGAGGGAGGCCGTGAACATCAATCTGAATCCATCTTTTCATCCGGGGCAGTTGTGATGAACTATATTTCGAATCGTAATTAGGAACAACCCTTCTTTGAAGGTGCTGCAAAGCCACAGCCAAAGCGTGCAAAAATCGAGAAAGTGCAGGACCAGACTCAGTTGCCCGACAAAGCAGAGGCATCACTTGCAGCAAACCAACTTTGTGTTTGACACCAAATAGAGTATGTATACATAATATTCATGTGTATTCAATAGTTGTGTGACCCGTCCAGCTCGTTTTGTTTTGAGTAAAAGCGGGTGACTTTGAGAGGTCGCGAACGGAGGCAAGACGGAGCTGGATGACAAACCACTAGCAGCAACTTGCCATTGCGAAGTCGAATAGAACTGGAAATTTGGAATCCTATAATTTTCGTTTTCTTCGTGTTCCGATTTGTCAGATTTCTGCTGAACTTGCGTCTTTTCCCGTTGCTCAGGATTTGGGTGGCAGCCTTCCAGGAGACGACGAGCCAGTAGAATTTCAGGAGAGCTTGTTCATTTCTTGCACCCCAGCGCTGGGAATTGGGGTCTAGATAGATTTATATAATCATAGACACAGTGTTCTCTTGAGTCCATGTGTCATAATATTCCTGACATTTTTTGCAATTAGATCATCATTAAACCTTGTGGGTATATGATGTACATATCCTTGTGTATCCATGTCTACTCGTCCTTCTAAAACGTATGGTCAAACAGCGGCTTGGGTTCCAAGCTCCGGTCAGCCCTTTTCTGCATTTTTCTCCTGTATTCCGCAGGCAGAGAACCCAAAACGGCAGCTTGGGTAGCAAGGGTTTTAATGAGTTTGTGCCTCCGTCCATCTCAACTTCAACTGGATGCGTACCTTAAATGGACTCTGTGGATCCGCAAAGGTCTGGTACAACCGCCTACGAGCGATATGAGAAGCTGGACATAAATTATCGCAATTCAGCAAGCCAGCAGTAATCACTAAATCACTGAGTCCTTGGAGAGTTGTATTCTTGAATCCAAGTCTGTGCAGTTGGGAAGCAAAACTTCGAATTACATTCAACTGTCTTTCGACTTTTTACACACCTGACCATTCTCGAGGAAGTACAAGTTGGCAAAGACCATTGCAGCTGCAATTGAAAAAGGCGCTGCACGTGGTGACATTGCGAATGACTTCAAGATTCTTGGACCAGACATTTCCACATGTTTTCCCTATGATATTCAGTTATGCCACCTTGAGAAGTTTGAGAGGTGATTCTGGTCCCGGTGTTCAGGCTTACATGGCAGGATAGACGTTCAGAGGGGAATTTTTGGAAACTGAGGAAGGGCTTCTTTCGTCGTGTCTGACGCTGTAATGCCTTTGATGCAAATTCTTTCCGCACAGCGGAGCCAGCTAACCTTTTTGCAAGTGAATTACATAGCTTTACTGCTGAAGAGCGGCAGGGTTTATTTGAGTGCTGAAATTCCCAACTGCTTCTAGCTTTGGGGTCTTTGCCGAGATAGGTTTTGGGCAGCTTTGGCAGTCCTGGAGTGTTCCAGCGAATCCAGGTGTTTTGCTCTCATTCTGGACATTATTGAAGCACATTTTTTTTGCACCTACCTGCTATCATAGATATATGCACGGTTTGAGGTTAAAGCTAGACATACTCAAGGTCAGTGTTTCAAACCCAAAGGCAGTCAGCTGGCGCAGGGAACCATTTCCAGAACTCAAGTTAAGGACCTAGGTCTCATTTAGTCTTTGATTCGATCTTGAGTCGTCTCAGTCTTTGGATGTTAAGACTGAGATGCTTCATCCAAGAGATGCTGAACCTTTTCTTGGAGCTTCAAGTGAAGTCGTAGAGAGTTTGGAGTCTTCAAATGGGCTCAGATTGGGGAGGGTGAACTCAAAAGTTTGTGCGCGATTTCGACAGGTTACATTTCCGGAAACTGTGATGATGATTGAGAAAGGTGCTTGTTGTGTTATCATGACCTCCGTCTCCCCTTCTATCCTACCTGTATTCATTCTTTTGCTCAGGAACAGACTTGCCATTCACTCTTTGAGAAGGACCTGGGCCATTGGTCATAAAAAGCACTTTGACTAGTGATTAGTGTTCATCTAGTGGGATCTTGTTTTGAATCTCAACGCAGATGTCATGGCTAGGACAAATTGATGTTGTCCCTCTTGCTAGCCTTCAAGTCCATGGAGGCCACATGGGTTTGTGTAACAGGTAAATGGTGTGAGAAACTGAGCAAATGATGCAGTTATGCTCACATGACACGAAAGACTCATAGAAACATTGCAGTGGCAGGTTGACGATGACATCAATTTGGAGGAGAAGCCTGGCCTGGCATGTTTATCTGAGAGCATTCCAAGAGCGGAGATCTTCGAAACATGGGAGTCGACTGAACGCCCTTTACACTTGTCCCAAACGCATTTTGCTGCCAAGCCCAACTTTGGCAATAGTGTTTTGAGTGTCAAGCCAGGCGCTTGCTGCTCATGGCCTTGGGAGGTGGCACGGCGCAGATACCCAAGCCTTCTGCAGAGTGGCTGACAGAAAAAATGTGGAGCAGGCTGGTGACGCAGAGAACCATGGCAGAGATCGAAGCAAGGGAGCTAATTGTAATGACCCCTGAGCCAGGATTTGCGTGTTGGACAAATTGGGCAAGGGACCTTGGAACAAGTTTGCCAACTCCTTCAAGGATGCTGCAGTTTCAATCTGATTTTGCGCTGAGAGAGGGGTCCTCAAGAAGGGGAGAGGATGTGTTTTGTGGCCAGGACAACATCGACAGATGGAGATTGGTTTTTGACTCTGACAATCCACTTGCTGAGCACTGGCCGGGCAAGGACTAGGGACAGGTTGTGTGAGTGTTGATTGGTTGATTGGGATAAACTCGGAAGTTTTTGCAGGCAATTTCATTTCTCAGATCTTCTTTGCGTTAAGATATTCAGCGCATTTCAGTGCGTCAATAGCTGTCGCATTGATGCAAGCTGACAAGTTATGGATTTGAATCTGAACAGTGAGTACCTCGGAATCAAGTTGACACATAGCTCTTGCGGGATTTCAGTGCGGGAATTTCTAGAAATTGGGTCTGAGCTTTCAATGCAGCACTGTTTGTGGAGAAAGATTTACACCCAAAGGAGTTTGCTTGCCTAGGAGCAGATGTCAACCTTGCAGAGGGCTTTGGTGCTTTTGGCAGTTCTCCAGATGCAATGTAGAGAGGGTCAAAATCAGTGGAGAGGAAGCTGCATGATACAAATGCGCATCAACAGATCGCCGAATGTATAAATTGGAATACATTGGTGTCGCAATGTCAGCAATGGCCATATCCAAGGTTCGTACTGACTACACCATAGCAGGCTTGCAAGAGGCCCATGGAGCAAAAATTGAGTGATGGAAACACATCGAAGCTGTCGGAAGACAATTAGACAATTGTTGTCTAAACAGGTGATAGCAGCCAATCTGGGCAAGAGCTTTTTGGAGCCGCCAGGGTTTAACTTGGAGAAGAGCGGATGCCCAGATTTCGTTTCACGGGTCGTGTCGGTTTGGTTGTCCTGTGACCTGAAACTCATTGGTATTGTCAGGGCCTTTCACAGCGCGGGCTCCAACTGCAAGCCGCTGATTTTTGTGTTGTCCTCTGGTGCTGACCCTATGGTAAGACCGGCATTTTGGAAAATCTTGTGAATGCATATGAAAAACAGCCTTTAAGTCAATCTTGTCTATGTGAGAAAGAGCTTGGACATCAGCTTTCGGCGTGCCAGGTTGAAGTCATACGCTTGGCACAAAAGATGTCGATGAATGAGCACTACATCACCGTGGTTTTGCCTTGTTTTACAACAGAAGCAAGGTGATGAATCTTGGCTCCATTCAATCTGAGCAGACTTCAGTGCAGATTTGCTACAATTTGCTTGGGACATTGGCTTGTTTGCAGTTTCTTTAGCCAGGTGTCCCTGGGTCAAGGACAAGGTCCAAAGGCGAGGGCTTTCCATGGCTTAGCACAGTCTTTCTCGCTATGAAGGACGGTATGTCAGGCCATGTATGTGGTCTATTGTGTTGTGCAGGCTGAACGCGCAATTAAGGATGGCGCAGAGCAAGGATTGTGGGTAATCCTGCAGAATTGTGAAAGTCTCAAGGATGTGTGTTGGCACAGGAAACAATCAGATTCAATCATGAAGTCATGAAAGCCACGTGAAGTTCCAACTTTGGAATGCAAGGCCACCTGGCACCTTCTTGGATGTCAAGGCTGGAGGTGATGGTGGAAGAGTTAAGCCCAGATAAGGCGGGGCGGGAAACCATGAAGCTGATATTCGCAGCAGTGCCTGGTTGCATCATGCTTTTGCCTGATATTCTCATGGCTGATTCAGGGAGTTGCAGACCAATTCCGCCTGTGGCTGTGCATTTCTCAGATGGTTTGTCCAAGA
Source organism: Breviolum minutum Mf 1.05b.01 (assembly GCA_000507305.1). NCBI lineage: Eukaryota > Dinophyceae > Suessiales > Symbiodiniaceae > Breviolum > Breviolum minutum. The sequence goes on along the minus strand of DF239098.1, from coordinate 306,472 downwards.
GTGGTACCTTGCTGTGGAAGAAGCAGGCACAGCGTCACAGCTTGGCTATTTTAAGGACATCAATGCCTTCACCAGACTTCCCAATCTCGGTTCTCCAAAATGGAATGAAAATGACCATTGAACCTCCGAAAGGTCTATGCCTCAGGCAAACGCTTATTGACTTATTTTACAGCTGCGTTTTATCATAGGTCGACCTTCACTCACAAGAAGGAACTTGTGCTTCTCTCCTCTCAGGCTTGAAGTCCAACTTGCTCCGGGCGTTCAATTCCATTGATGCTGAGTGGTGTGGAGCTAAGCTTGAGTCACGCTTCAAAACTTATGAAACGTGATGCACCCAAAGAACGGCATGCACGAACTTGTGAGACAGACTTGTACAAACTTCTCCGATGACAAGCATGTGAAGCCTTGGCTGCAGGTTTGGTGAATCCTGCACGAAGAACACGGAGTGCAAGCACACATTCAGGCTGCCTCGCTGCCTCCAAACCCAAACTTTGTAATGGATTTTTATGGTTTGTCCAACTTCAAGACACTTGGGCCATGGACAAGATCAAGACACATGATAAGCAACGATTCAAGCAACTTGGATCACCACCATGCAAGCTTGAGAAAGCGCGGCGCAAGTTATTGGCTTGAAACGTGCCTTCCTGAAGCTTCACAAAGTTGGACAGGAAGATGCTTTTTGGGCTGTGCTTCTTCCATGCGTCGATCCAGGACTGGCATTCGTGTCTTCATTTGGTGCCTCGAAACCTTTTGATGACATGCATCAAGCATCCTAGTAGCATCAGTTTTTAATCCTGCAGTATCGCTTAGATCGTACACTTCCAATTCTCACTGTCAGGGTGCACACATGAAGAAGGGCCTCTATATTACTGCGCAATTACTGTATCTGACACTATCCTTCAATCATGATGTCAATGATGTAAAGCACCAAACTTCATGACCTCCTTCCTTCATACTCTCTCGGGGGCTCACTTTCAGGTTCCAAAAGTAAAATTCTGACAAAGTCATACACGCTGGGGAGCTGGCCACCTGCTATTTAAAATACGTTTGACGGGCCAGAAAGTTTTTTGCTGTTGGGAGGAGCGTTGCACATATGGTCCTTTGGGCTGGAACATTCCGTCTCTCTGACATGTACGTTGTATGAATCCCTGTTTCAACTTTTTCGACTAGCCACCATCCTTGCTGTGCATTCCGAGTTGAGTGCCGTAGTGTCAACACTGCGAGTGTTGCACGGATGGAGAGTTTTCCTGCAACAGTCAGGGTGGAGTGAGTGTCTGGCTGTGGATTGCCTGGCCAGGTACCAGTTCTCTGAGCCGGACAGACAAATCTGCATGATGCAATTGAGGACGCCCAGATACTTGCGATCTTGACCAGATATTGACAAGATATCAGACCCCAAGCAGATTTCCTGTTTTCTTATCGGTTCTCATTGTTGGCTTTTCAACTTTTCACCTTTGCAAGGATGTTTCTGGAAGAAAATGACACGGTGCCATATGCTGCATTGAGATACACCGCAGCAGAGGCCTTTTTGCAGCTTTCATCAGACAGAGTTCTTGAACGAAACTGACTCACTGTTCCTATTCACGCCCCTCCGTGCCACCCCGCGCATACCTTGCCACAAACACCTCAGGCATCCAACAATGTGCCTTCAATGTAGTAGTCTTCAACAGTTTGTTCACACAGATCTTCCATTTTTGGCAAACGCCATGTATTTCTTAGCATTGTTGCACCTTTATAGACGTAGACGCACAGGCGTCTCTAGCTTGTTTTGATGCTTCAGTTTCGCATGTGCGCACCTGCTCAAACCACCGCAGGCAAACTATGGTGGACGAGTTACAGATGTACACGATAGCTTGGCACCCGGTGATGTATACAGTTGACTGGTCCACGGTTGAGAGTCCTCCCCTTTTGCTTCCTATCTTTTCTTGATCCCTGTTGAAGAGAAAACCCTCTCTTTCCTCCAACTTCGGCTTTCCAGGGCGATGTATCAACTTCCTGCTTTCGGACTTCTACTGCCCGGAAATCTTGAAGGATGATTACAAGTTCTCTGTGCAGCTGGCGAAGTATTGCACATGCGAAGTGGGAAAGGTTGAGGATTGAGGTTTAAGGAATTCGAGTGGAATTCGCATGGAAGTTCATCAGTTTTTTTTGAATTTGCAGAACAAGCCTAGAGAAAACAAACATTCTGAAATTGTGAACTACAAAATTCATTTTGCTGCCAGCCTTCTGGTGTGTACTACGCGCCGTCCTACGGGACGACATTGGATCCATACCTCGAGTGCCCATGGGATCCATGCAGGGCAATCGAGAGACAAAATGTTGGGAAAATGCGTTTGTACATGAAATGCTGTGTAGGTACATTCGCAACCTGCCCATCAATCAAATGCCTGAGGCATGGCACTTGGAGAGAATGGCTAGATGAGCTTCCTGCTCTGTCCATTTGCCAGCATGACATATAAATCTGGAGCATTTGGGCGGTCATGGAATCTCATACAATTTTTGACTCTACAAATCAGTTCAAGAGAGATAGGACAAGGCCGCATGAGTTCTTTCTGCAAACTTGATCCCGATTTTTGCAGCCGGGGCCATAGGCTTTTGGTCTGCATGTCAATGCAAATTTAGTGGCTGCGATCAGCGAGGCTTTGGCTGCTTTTTCAAATTGAGATTGGCAGTAATATGGCAATAGCAATGCAGAGAGTCGATACACATCAGCTCACCATGGGTCCATTGAGACAACCACTTGCATGCCTGCAGACAATGCGACTGCTGGGCACAGCGGCTTCTCTCCAACCGAAGACTGGAGGAGGTGTTTGTTCAGCGATCGCAATCTGGAACACTGGCAACAAATCATTTCGTCGTAAGACGATGGATGTTAGCACTGCTGTGACCTTGCTGCGAATGCTTTTCCTTCAGCTTACCTCAGGTGGTGGTGGAATCTCGCAGGATGAGATCATCACAGAGGCATCGGCTCTATGGCGGAACGTACCATGAACATCATTGAACATCCATGAACCATTAGGAACCCCTTTGTTTTACGGAAAGAGAGTTCATCAGTCGGCTGTTTTTTTGTGCAGAGGCGGCTTCCAAGTATTTGGAAGATGTGAAACCACCATTCGACACAGAGGCCATGTACACAGAAATGCTTGAGACAACAGCATATCAATGCATATCAGCTTTGCAGCAACCTTCAATCTGCCGATTGTCCTTTCTAGGGTAATTAGGCACACTGCCATTGGGAAGGATCAACCATTCTCATCGGGTGTTTCTTCGTAAGGCTGCCAATGTCATGTATCCAGTGGACTACAATGAATCGATGAACACGGTGCTGAATCAAGTGTTGTGGCTGCACCTCAGCACTGCCGGTCCTTCGGATGTCAGCTTCGAAGATTCGAAGTTTTTCGGTACGAATCAATGCGCTGGTCTCCATATGCGGTGTTGCCTGGACCCCTCGAGCTATGGTATCACCCCCACCGTTGTGGGCTTGTGGGCTGTGGATGGGTGGTGGTGGTCGAAGAAGAAGAAGAAGGAGAAGAAGAAGAAGAAGTAGAAATAGTAGTGCTGCTGCTACTTCTACTCCTACTTCTACTCCTACTCCTACTCCTACTCCTACTCACTCCTTCTCCTACTCCGACTCCTACTCCTACTCCTACTCCTACTCCTACTCCTACTACTACTACTACTACTACTACTACTACTACTACTACTACTAGTAACTACTAGTACTACGGAGGAGTATGGTAGGGACCATTGGGGGGGCCGTCGATACGGGTATAGGTATACGGTATATGGTAAATATAGTATTGTAGATAAAGATACAATAATCAAGAGATGTTTGATTATACACTACTGACTCAAAAGTTCAATTTATAGAGCAAACCGCGCGTGTTTCAACGCTAAAGTTGTGAGAAGGGAGTTGTGAGATCAGATTTGCCGATTTGCTACGCTGAAGGAGTTGCTCCGCTTCAACAAGCTCATCGTCAAGGTCAGAAGTACTCTTACGGATGTGCGCAAAGCAGTCAAAGGCTCCTTGTCGGAAAATGCTCTGGGCAGCTTACAGGGCTAATCCAACTTGCTGGCCCTGGCCTGTCGAAGGGTCATAGTAGGTTACTGTAAGAAGAACCTTTAAGACTACAAATCTCGCTGATATGGGAATCTTTGCATAGCCTCCATGGCACTAAAGCCGACCTATGCGTCCAGCGCACACTACGGGTGGGTTGTTCCGAGAGACTTTGCTAGTGGCAGTGACCAACCTACTTGTACTTCACGACATGACCTTTTTTGCACTCTTGTTTCCGTTCTTTCAACGTCATTTTCTCGGTGCGCAGATTATCGTGGCTGTACTGTCTGAAATTGAGCATGCCTAGTAGCCTAGGACTGGTGGTGATGAGCCCTGAACTTGAAGAGGTAGCTGATGGCATCCTGACCGACAAGACACCATCAGTGCCTTGGCAGAGGAATGGTAAAGAGCAAGAAGAATGTGCAAAATTTTAACAGGCAACAACATTATGATTCTACGTGGTTCCAGGTCTGGATAGAGGTGTCCTATCCATCGCTAAAACCTCTGGTCTCTTATGTGGCAGACCTATGTGCTCGACGCTTGAAAGCAAATTGTGACATGTAGAGGCCCTTAGGTCCTGAATGGTCTTGAGGTATCTCTACAGAAGCATGCTCCTGCAGAAGATTTGCTTCGAGTGAGCTACTGGGATGTCACCACCTATCAAGTGCAAGCAGCTGAGGAATCGACTTCTTCCGGACGTGGCTCCAGGAAGGCACCCCGCAGTCCTACTGGCTGTCAGGCGTGCTGTTTGGGCAGACACCAAAATCAGCATGCTGCGTTTCTATATAACCACCACCACCACAACAAGAACAAGAAACAAGAACAAGAACAACAACACAAACAGCACGAACACAACGAACAAGACAAACAAGCAAGGCAAACAAGCAAGCAAACGAGCAAGCAAACGAGCAAGCAAGCAAAAAGTCAACAGACCAACAAACAAACAAACAAGCAAACAAGCAAACAAGCAAACAAGCAAACAAACAAACAAACAAACAAACAGACTAACGGACAAACAAACAAACAAACAAACAAACAAACAAACAAACAAACAAACAAACAAACAGACTAACGGACAAACAAAGAAACAACCAACCAACCAACCAACCAACCAACCAACAACCAACCAACCAACCAAACAGACAAACAAACAAACAAACAAACAAACAGACTAACGGACAAACAGACAAACAGACAAACAGGCAGACAGACAGACAGACAAACAAACAGACAAACAAACAAACAAGCAAACAAACAAACAAGAGCCACAATCGTATCTACAACAACAACAACAACATCAACTAACTAGATTATATACTTCCTGAAAGGATATCTACCCGTACTGATCAGCTGTGTTGATGCGTTTTGCTTTGGCATTTGCCAATCTGCAAACGATGCTGTCCTGATAGGATTTTACTTCACCCAATCATTCCTCACGGGTCAATTGCAGAACTATGCTCGCAAGCTCAAATTGCCAATTGATACGTGCCTTGGTTCAAGAATTGTCGGTTGGTCATAAGCAGTTTTCTTTTCATCTTGTGATTCTTCAACCGGAGCTGCTACCGAGGCTTATTTGGGTGTTCAAGGTGCTCAAGGCTTCTGCGGAAATCAGCAGACCGGCAACCGGCTGCCTTGCTTATGGTATCTTCATGGATGGTGCACGCTGCTCGTTGGCATCCTGGACGTTTTCTCAGTCATGAAGTCTGAGTTTCATGCATCGATCTGACAGCGGAAAAGAAAACACCAAAAACTAATTTGTCTCCTGAGGTTGGGATGATGCCGAGGGTGTCATTGCTGAGAGCCTTCCAAAGGTTTTATTCAGCACCAAGGCTGCACACTGCTGTGCGGATCAGAATATGTTGCCCAATGTATCCGCATGTATCAGCCAGCTTCTGCTCACCCCATGCACTCAGGCCTTGTTATGCAACATCTTTTTCCAGCCAAGTTGTTGCTACGTATCCTCTTTCAGGGGCTTTTCGGACCACTACACACAGAAGCCATGTCGTTTGGATTTTCCAGAGCAAAAGACCAAGAAATCCTTGCAAATCGCAGTTTCAATAAAGTACTAAGTACGTTTATTGCTAGGGACAAGGCCCTGAAGGAGCAGGATCCGCGCAAAGCCACAAGTGTATGTAGGGGATCAAGCAAATCAGCGGAGCTGGAACCCACATTTAAAAGAAGAAGGGAGGATATTTGGAATCACATGATGCCAGAAAGACGTCTCCCTTGTGGGAGTTGCATTTGTTTGAAATGGGGTCTTGCAGTTTCCATTTCAGGGATTTATTTCGAAGATTTCTGTAACTCCCACAAGAGACATGTTTTCCGGCATCATGGCATCGCCAACACAATCATCTTGCGGCCTTGCTGTAGACTTATGGAATAGGGTTCCCACACCACTGGCAAGGGGGCGTGCCTCCACCAGCAGAAGTCGCTGCTGGCTGACAGCCTTCCCCCAAAACCCCAAACAGGCGGCTGGTATAGGATTATACAGGCATGCACCGCATCCCATTCTCAATATCCGCCCTTGACGGAGTAGTCTAGGGATGTTCTTCCGGAAATACGATTGCTCAACGGCATGTGGGTACTTGGGTGTTTACGCTGAGGTGCAGTTCCTACAGTGCATTTGACACCATGTGAGGCTGCCAAGGACTGGCCAAATTTGGCAACTGCCGAAGCTACAAAGTACCATCTTACAGCTCAGACTTCAGACAAGTTCAGGTGTTTTCAGGGATTCACGTGTGCAAGGAGTGTCACCGACGAGTAGGAACTAGTTTCTGAAGTGTCATTGCCCCTGAAGGACCCAACCGACAGAAAGGCGATATATCCATCACCTCTGTACAAGACGTGGCTTGCCGAACTTGGTAAGATTTCTTTCTTTCAAAGAGGCATTGTCAGAGTTGCACAGGAGATTTGCTTCCTGCCATTTTTCCAGTTGCTCACCTCCTGTTTTTGCATCTCATGTTCCAACGTGGTCGACAATCGGAGCTTCAAACTTTCTGGACGTCCTCCATCGCCCCCAAGGTCTGGCCGGAAAGGAACTCTCACCACCACTGGTCACAGTACAAACTTTGTAATGACCTTGATGCTGCCGATACTTGCTTGCAGTCCTTCTTGTAGTTGTAATCAGTCGTATAGATCTGCATTTCCGATTGCATACGAACAATAGTCATTAACATATGCCGAGAGATGCAAAGAGTACTCCTGTTTCAACTCGAAGGGGCAGCTGAGCTCCTTTCAAAAGATTGGACAAGCACACAGACCTTCAGGCGACCGCCCGGCCTGAACCATGCGTTAAGATTGTTGAACCACGTCCAAAAATGTCAGACACCCTCTAGACTTCCAGAAAGGGCTCTTTGTTTCGCTGGTGTGTTTCAGTGCGGCTGCCTAGAGCTTATCATTCCACCAAGGATCACCAAGATGCACACAGAGAAGTACTGGACAAAGCGTGGTGTAGCCTGTTTGCTGCAGTTAGATGACTGAGTTGGGTGAGAAAGAGCAGCTGTTGGACAGCTTCTCCAAGGTTGCTCGATTGTACAAAGGATTCAATGTATTTCAATGGACCGATATCATCATGCCGTGGAGATTGTTCAAACTGACAGTCTCCACCTGGATCTCCTGTCAAGCTGGAAAGGGCCACCGGGCCACGTAGAGTTAAGATGAGTTAAGTAGAATTACTCGCAGATATCTGTGTATCTCATCCACTACTCTTGTTTCATGATATCCAATTAGTGTCCTACAGACTTGGGGCCTACCCCACTTGTCAGGAATCTGGCAGGCGTAATGTGGCACTTCAAACAGAGCTTGTGGCAGCTGAACATAGGACAACGATTGGTAGAAAGACTTGAGGGCAAGCAATGCTGCAAGTACTCTGCTTGGGAATCTCAGACTGGCAGGCTTTTCCAGGCAGATCATGTCGCCAGCCTGTTTTCATGAGATGGGCCAACAGCAGTGAACCCTATAAAGTTTTGTCATGTTTTGTCTTTAAAGGTAGATAAGTATGTTGATATGGATCGATGTAAACCGATATGGAAGGAAAGGATGTGTAGCATGCTTCCTGCAGACTTGTGTGCGAAACTGGTGCACAAGTTTGACAGGGGAAGTCCAAGCTGCAAAAGGGCTTGGTCAGGCGTCTTGCACTTGCGAAAATCGCAGAGCAAAAGGGATCTTGCACTCAAGAGTGGTGTGGGCAAGCTGAAAAGATCTGCTTGTAGCAGGTCTCCATAGTTTCTATAGTAGTTTGTTCACACAGATGGGCTTCCAAGAACTCCAGACTTTCTGTGGCCATGCCTCTCCCAAGCGGCGCAGTGGCATGGTACAACCTTTTACCAGATATACAGTTGGGTCATGTTGGGTCACTAACGAAGCTCGTAGAACTCTGCTCCACCCGCTTGGGCATTATCCAACAAGTGCACAGGAGACTCTACTGTTTTTTTTGCCAAGATGGCATCTTCATCAGTTAGAACACGTTAGAACCAGAACCTAGAACTAGTTCATTGATACATATACGATAATATAGACCACTGCAAGGTTCCTAGCTTGGTAATTTTTAAGATCTGGTAAATCTTCAACAATTCGATATCTGAATTCGCCTGCCATGTCGGCCTTAATCGAAGAGGCCAGTGGCTCCCTGTCAGCTGATGAGGCAGTGAAGAACTTCAGCCTTCTGCAACGTATTCTTACAAATGTGCTTTCAAATCCTGGCGAGGGCAAGTACAGAACATTGACTAAGAGCAAGTTGACAGGGAAGTTGTCACCAATTGGACTCCAGATTTTACAGGCCCTAGGCTTCACAGACCTGGGTGAGGCTTTGGTACTACCAGCAGGAGATCCTGGAGAGGAGTTCCTTCAGGCAAAGGAGCTACTAGATTGTCTCACCATGTCTGCTGATGGTGAAAATACCCAAGCAGATGAAATTGATGCAGAAGATGCCGAACTTGCAGAAGCTTTGCGCCTTTCAATGCCCGATGGGATTGATCCGATTGATCCGGCTCCAGCTAAGAGACCACGGCCCAGCGAAGATGAGGATCGTGCGTTGGCTGAGCGTCTTGATCGAGATGAACCTGACGAGAGAACCGAAGTCTCCTTTGAGCGGTTTCGTGCAGAAGATGTCCAAATTGAGTTGGATGCAGTGGAAAAAATCAATCAGTTCTGCAAAGAGACTGGGGACAAATATGTAGATCCTCAGTTCCCTCCAACTTCTAAGTCCCTTTATTTGAGTGCAGAAGATGCAGCTACATGGTCTTGTTTGTCTTGCAAAACAAGTTCGCCGCTTCCACCAACTCCGCCTTTGCCAAAGTCTCAGGAGGAAGCTCAACAGCAAGAAGCTGATTTTGCAGCCAAAGTGAAATGCGTGACCTGTGGAGAGCCAGCACACTATGCCATCAAGGTGCATTATTTTTCCAGACCAACTCAATGGATTCGACCAGGAGAACATTGTCCAGGATGTGAGCTGATGTATGGTCATCTCCCAAACTGTAAGGAGCTACTCCCTCGCCTGTGCCCACATTTCTTGCGCGATTCCATGTCCAACACAACGGTTGGCTCACCATGGAAGTTGATTCGTGGGGAGGCACGTGCAGAGGATGTGTGCCAGGGAGGATTGGGCAACTGCTGGTTCGCAGGTGCCTTAAGCGTCCTAGCAACCTGCCCAAAGATGGTAGAGAAGCTTTTCGAAACCAAGGAATTCAATCCAAGTGGAGCTTACCTGCTGCAGCTGCATCATGCTGGCAGCTGGAGAAGAATTCTCATAGATGATCTTCTTCCAACTTCTCAAATATTTGAAGGTTACATTGATGGAGGGACCATCTATTATTCGCGTGGTGGAACACTTTGCTACCTTCAAGGATCTCGGCGACAACTTTGGGTGCCCCTCGTGGAGAAGGCTGCCGCCAAACTTTTTGGCAACTGGGCTGGTCTGAAGGGTGGCACCTTTGGCGAAGCACTGGCACTCTTCACAGGTTTCCCCACACAGCGACTGCCGCTCTATATCCCCAAGGAGCTCCGGCGCCGTCGGGAAGAGCGGCGGAAGCAGATTGCAGATGAGCGGACCATGATGCTACTGCAGGGTATGGAGGTTCCAGATATGGAGGATAGTGATGATGACATGGAGAATGACGACCTGAAGTGGTCCCAAATTCTCTCAGCAAGTGAATCAGGTTATTTGATGGGTATGGGCTGCACTGAAGAAGGTTGTGAGAAGACCAAGCATCACATTGTGGAAGAGATGGGACTCCAGGCGAGATTCATTTGATTCAGCATGCCACAGTTTGTGCTGTTTTGTCCAGTCCAGCAAGCCAGAAAGCAATAATACGGTTTTGGGTGGTTTGTGAGGCTTATGATTCTTTTCCTGCATTCAAGTACGTGTCCCACACTGTAACAATTTTCCCTAGAGCAAGACAAGTGCACGAAATGATTAACAAGAAGGGAGAGTATATCTAGACTAGATATGTCTAGATATGATAGATGGAGACTGAATGGGGCTAGCTTCTCGGAAGAAGTTCAAAAAAAAGTGAGAAGTGATAAATGATAAATCTGATAAATGCATACAAAAATGCGATACTGCTTTGCCATTTGATGATTCAACTCTCAGGCGCCTCATGCCTATGGGATCTTAGATGCCCGGGAGATCGAAGTAGGCGGTCGCCTGCTGCGCATGATGAAAGTCAGGAATCCTTGGGGAGAACGAGCGCCAAGAACCTGGAAGGGGCCGTGGGGAAAGGATTCAGACAAGTGGACTCCTGAGCTGAAATATCGCTTGGGAGTTGTGAATAGTTCCAATGTTGAAATGGAGGATCCAATGTCTGTCTTTTGGATGGATTACAATGATGTCAAGGAGTACTTTGGAGCTGTAGAGATTTGCCGAGTGCATGAAGGTTGGTGCGAGAGCCGGACCCAAGTCTGGTTGCCTTCTGGTGTCGGACCAGGTCAAGGAGTTGATGTCACTGTCTTCCGACGAACTGCAGTGGACATCTGCATTTGGCAAGAGAAACACATTGCCAGGGAGGCGGCTTTACATGCCAAGGCCACCAACATTGATGTGGGTTTTGCAGTCCTGCGCAAGCTTGGCAAGTCTGATGGAAAGACACAATATGAGCTCACAGAGATAGTCAAACGTGGTCGCACAGATGACGTGAGTTCAGAGATGATTTTGGAGGGTGGTTATGTCTACCGCATTGTGCCCACATCCTATGGTCTCTCCCAAGAGTTTACACCTCGGCGAGCTGTGGTTGCAGTGCATTCAGTTCAAGCAGTCGAAACGGAGCGTGTCTCCTTGGATTGGTCAGATACTGCAGCTGCAGTGATTCTGGGCACACGGAAGAGAGGAAAGAAGAGGCCAATTCAACAAGCGGCACAAGGTGTATCGTGTTGGCTCCTTCAAGAAGATGCCGGCATGTCCTTCGTGGCAGAGAATGCCTCCGACAGCCTGACAGCTGTTCAAGTTGATGCCTCCGATAGCATTGGTTGTGTGGCTTCCCGGGAAAGCTTTGATGCAGTGGTTGCTCTTCCTCCAAAGAGCCGTCAGGTTCTGATGGGTGTTGCCTACGCACGTGGAGCAATCCGATGTGGGACTGCCATTCAAGCAGTTGGTCTTCCGGGTGATGCAGCTAACTTTGCCCTTCGGGGAGAGGGCCTCCACATGGATTTGCCCATTTCGGCACCTCCAGTACCTCCACCTGATCAAGCCATTCTGGACAGAGCACCTGCTGAAAAGCCAGAACTCCAACGGAATATCACAAGAGGAAGCTCAATGAGCAACGAAGACATGTTGCAGGCAGCCATGGAACTTTCAATGCAAAAGGCAGAAGACAAGACTATCAAGACTGAAGTGATGGAAGTGGAGGATGAGTTGGCAATGGCCATCAAGTTGTCCATGGACTGCAAGGCAGTTGATGCACCTGTTTCAGCCCCAGCCCCTACGCAAGACAAGGCGACGTTGCAAGCCCGTGTGAAGGCACTTTTCGAGCAGTACCGCAGTTCAGGTATGCCACCCAATGAAGCAGCCGCGAAAGCCCTTGCCCATGCACAGAATCTCCCTCACTAAACCCATGGTCAGAACTGGCACAACCCATAAACTGGTTTGGCAGGAAAAGAAACTTCAAGATGTCTAGACTAGAGTCTGGACTGTAGCTTCTAGCGTTGAGGAAAGAAAGCGACATTGCATTTTGGCCGACTCAAGCAGAGGGACAGAGGAGTTCTTGGTCAAGCCATAGACTTCCAAAAGCATTGAATTCGCATTGGTAGTGCTCAGTTTGGGCTCAAGTGCAGCTTTGAGATAAAACAGCAGATCGGAACTTTTTCTTCCATTCGAGTAGTATGCAGATGGATGCTGGACGCATGTATCGTTCACCCCTTTTGAGTAGTCTTTCTTTGTCTTATCCGGTTCTCGACTCTTGACGACGTCAGTCAAGTAATCTTGCAGCCAAAATAGACAGCTTTCACGATTGTTGCAATTGGTGTTGGTGCCTTCAATTCCCCCTTCCAGGCCCATCGCGAAGGGTTTTCTTGCAACTGGTGGCCAATTTCATCCCAAGACTTTCTGCAACCTTAGGACTGTTTCGTCCACAGAAGTCGAACCCTGGAAGACACACTTGCACACGCACGCACGTCGCACCCACGCCCGCATGCCCGCAGCACGCACACACACACACACAACACAACGCAACGCAACACAACACAACGCAACGCAACACAACACAACACTACACTACACCACACCACACTACCTTCCACTACGTGTACCTTACACTATCTTGCACTACCTTGTACACTAGACTAGACTATGCTACGCTACACTACATTAGACTAGACTAGACTAGAGTACAGTAGACTAGACTAGACTACACTACGTACCTACACTACAGTAGACTAGACTAGACCAGACTAGACTACACTACAGTACAGTACAGTACACTACACACAAACACACTCACGCACTAGACAGAAGAATGGTTTCTGAAGTGAACTGTCGGCAGGCATCATGGAGTTGCTTGCAGCAGGTGCCGCTGGAGGTGGGAGAGCAGTTGAGGGGTGACATGTCGTGACTGTGTGGAGCCTGAGTTCCTTGCATCGACATTGTCACGTGAACACCTGGGCCGGAGTGCCGTGAAACCCCTGACAGCTGGCGTCCTGAGCTACAATCGGAAAAACTTCATGTTTGACAAGGCAGGAAATCCTTCTATAGCTTTTCGCAGATTCAAACAGAGTGCTTCAGCGGAATTGTCAACGGAGCGCCTTAGCCAAGCTGCTCAGGAGCAGCTCAGAGAAAAGGCGTACTTCAGCCAGGAGATGAAAATCCGGAAGCACGAGCTGTACCGAGAGGAGACCTGTCAAGCATTGTCAAGCCCAAATGGACACATGCACGAGGATTCCATGGTGTGAGAGACGCTTTATAGGAGCACATTCCTTTGTTGACAGGATATTCGAGACTTGACTGACCTCACGGTCTCCAAAATGGATGTACCTCTCTTGCACCAAAACTGATGTTTTGATACTTGCAAAAGTCGCGGACTTCAAAACATCGCACCCGTGTGCATGAGTGGATCCCATTCGCTGTGAGCCCCAACCCGCTTTGATAGATTTGGGTTCCAAGGTGTACATGGTCATCAACGTCCTGCAGCTCCTGCGTTGAACTCAAGAGTGCAGATGTTCTATTTAATATCATCGGCCTTTGAACAGATAGATTTCTGAATCTGACTGAAAGCCATTTCATGCGTACAGCATTGATTCTGGACACCAAGTCATTTTTTGAATCTGTCTGATATTTTTTGATACTTTTTGCAGATGACCTTTTTTAGCCTTTCTCTAAGGTTCTGCGTCTTACTATTTACTGAAGGCATGCCGCAACCTGGCTTGACTCCTCTTTGGTTGCATTGGCATGAAGCTGAGCCTGCAACTTTGTGCAGATCACCTCACTCACAACACGAAGCTATTCAACATTAATTTCACCCAGGATTCTGGCAGCGACAAGTGGGTCTGGTGTCTTGTACTTTGTTCTCAGTTGGATCCCAAGATGTCCATGTCCAGAGTATCCACAAGGGTGTGATATGCACTTCTCGCATCCTAGAAGACAAAGGAGACATAAGGGGACCAAATGTTACACCTGCCCGTATTTTGATCCTAAGGTATGTGGCTTGCCATGCATGCGTCAATTGCAGCCCATTCCTTCGGAGCCATGAGCTGACTCTTTTTTTGCGAGTGTTTGTCTTTGATATTGAAGGCATCATGGAAGCAAGTGAGATGTGAAATGATTGCGGAACACCAACTTGGCCGCAACATCATGCAGTGCACTCTTTGTTTCGAGAATTGCCATGAATGAGGTGCGATTGCTAACGCAATATGTGCGTAACTCAGTCAGACCGCCGCCTGGATACGGAAAAGGATAGAGCAAGAGACGTAAATGGAGGATTATGATGGCACCAAAGGCAACAAGATACCATGTCAAACATTTTCAAGGAATTTGAGTATCAGAGAGCTGTCTTGCTTTTCAAATGACCTGCACAGGTACGTCTTCCTGTGCCAAATCTGCAGCAAATAGATAGTGCTGCAGCTAGAGCCAAGGCCCGCAAATAGTGCATTGCATACAGAGTGTTGCGCTTCAAAGTGGTCTACAAAAATGAATTTGGGCTTTCAAGTTTCAAGAATGAAGTGATCAAATTATTGCTTTGTCCAAATTTCTTAAGAGATACTGTATTGATTACACCTTCTGCTATAGATTACATGTAGAAACGACGTTAAACATCAACTTCAAGATGACAGGACTATGAGGCTTTGAGCCTTGGTCAGATTCTACGAATTCCGGTGCTACAGCAGCAGCTGAGGATGGGATGACATGTTGGATGCTGGTCTTGTGGTTCTTCGTGACCTCATCAGGCTTACAAGGTTTAGGCATGTTTATGCCCCCTTGATAACCGATAGAATCAAAAGTAAAGGTGCATCATAGATAAAAGGAAATCTTGTTTTATCAATTTTAAAGTCTCATTTTAAGATTGTTTAGCAACTCGGCAGTGCAGCAGAATCATTTGACCCTTACAAGGTTGCTGTTGCTGTTGCTGTGCTGCCTGTTGGTTGTTGTTGTTGTTGTTGTTGTTGTTGTTGTTGTTGTTGTTGTTGTTGTTGTTGTTGTTGTTGTTGCTGCTGCTGCTGCTGCTGCTGGTGTTGTTGTTGTTGTTGTTGTTGTTGTTGTTGTTGTTTGCTCTTGTTTTTGTTTTTGAGGGTTGAAAAGAAAAGCGACACCTGACCTCGAGCAGGAACCACTAAAAAAGTTGGAAACGGTAGCATGCTCACGGACGAAAGTCTCGAAAACGATGGCCCGAGACCGTGCCTCACGCCACTTTCAGAATACCTAAAGAAAAGGAAGAGCAGGCCCCAAGAAAAGGGACGCTTGCCCTCTGCCTCAAAAAAGCATGGGCCAAGACTGCGCATCGGGTCCGAAGATTAAAGCAAACGCAGCAAGCTCGTTTAGAGTGCTCCCCTTTCAGGATCATACATACATGCCATCTCTTACGAGGGGAGAATTTGGGGCAGTGTTTTGAGGGAAGGGGCTATCAGACTCTAATGTTTGTTAAGGCTTGTTTCGTCTACTGTAATTGTAGTTTGATGCTTTGTTGGTGCTTATTCAGGCTTATCATTTATCATATTGTACTATTGGGTGTTTTGGAATTTGAGGGGTTTTCATTGTTTCTGACTTTTCTTGAATTTCCTACATTTTTGGTGTGTCTTTTTTGCCTTCAGGCACTTGAATCTTGTTATATTTAAGTTCATAGTTTGTGACTTGAGTCAGGAATTACTAGCATGCAGCATGCTCCCAGATGCTCAAGGAAGTGGAGTCTATGTCAAGAAATTGAAGTATTAATGCTTAATACAGAGAAGTCAAAAGACAGCAAACAAAAACTACTGTCTCACCCCAAAGAAATCTAATACCTCACATGTCTTCAGAGACGGACCGATGCATACAAATGCAACATTGAAAGCAACAAAGCGGAGGGAAAAAAGTTGAACAAGGTTTAAGTTTGATATCATGTAGCTTATTAATGTTTATGAGCCCTCATCTCAGCAACCACCTTAATTTAAGGCCCAGTCAGATCATTAAAAGGTATTTGTCTTGTCCTCTTGCCAAATAGCCTATTCACAAGGTCTTTTCTCATGCACCTCAAGAAACATGTCCCAACAACCCTGGAATCCGGCAATTTCCAGTGTGATTTTGCGTTTTTTGGGCCACTGACCTTAACAAACCCTCTTAAGCAACCTGTACCATCGAAAGCACTGCCCCAAATTCTTCCCCTGTCAAGAGACAAATTTATGTATGACAGGAAATGCGGCTGTAGGATTTGATGACAGTGTGGTTGGCTTCATGTCAATCAGAAAGTTTACTGGGACAGCCGCAGGAAACTCACAGCTGCTATGGGCGACCTCACGCCGGAGCCCTCAAAACTTGATCCGTTACAGTACGCACAGACTAACTGCAATGAAAACCCACACCGACTCCATATCTTGTCGTGTTGATTGCAGAGATGTGCAGAAATTGCAGCCACCTTAAAGAGGCCACTGTTGGTTTTGTACTGAGGACGCAAGAAGTGGAAGACACCACTGGGCAGGAGGAGGGCTACTTGCCAGAGGCCCCCAAAGGCCTTGCCTGTCCAACCGCTCATGCGCGCTTGACACATATGTGCAGGTTTCAGGAATTTCGGTGGAGGAAACTGCCAATTTGAAGCCTGGCCCCTAGGAAACTACAAGTTGGTCTTGACACCATCGTTGCTTTGTGCCTTCGTTCTTCAAGCCAACAGTTCCAGGCACATCCAGTTATACAGAGAGCTGCAGGCGAACTGGCAGGCAAATCGGGGGGATGGAATGCACTGCGTGAAAAACTTTCATCTTGTCGAGTCTTTTCACCACATCATCCCAACCGTCCAAAGCTCTGTCATCACGAACTAGACTCTGGAAGGCCTACGATGCATACAGCCGTGTGCGTGGCGCTTAGAATATGAGCTGATCAAAGTGGACATAATGCTTCATTCCTGGAGAGTTTTCCGCTCGACCCGACTAAAGGAGCATGGCAATGGGCACAAACCAGCTTCTCCAGTCCATCAACGCATACTGCTTAGGCTGGGGTTTGTACTTTCTGCTTTTCAAGCCAATGCATGGGACATGGTTTGGGAAATCACGAAGCTTTGGTCACAGCATCCCCCGATCTATACACCTTTACCAACTTCTACTTGGTTGTACATGCGACAGCGACAGCATGCGACAGCATTTACTGTACTAACTAGGGGCCTTGTGGTCCTGCCCTTTCCGAAGGTGTGCTCCTTTCCGAGACCAAAACTGGCTGGGCTGCGGCTTGCTGCATGGCAGTCATCAGCTGTGTTGCATGGCTCATTGTGAGGCGCCCTTCGTAAAATCTTTCTCCACCCCATGCATGGTGATCACAGTTGTTTTATTTCTGACCACTATCTTCAACATGCTGCTGTGCCTGGTATGTCAGCAGAATAGCGAAATCCTTGGGACGGCAGGTTGGATATTTTGGTCAGTGTGAGAATATTGACTGGTGCGCTGGTGTGCCTGGCTAATTCTTTCAAGGGTTCTCGTAAACTACCTTTTGTCATGTCTTGCAATCAAAGTGTTTTTTTGGAGACGTTGGAAGTGCTAAAGAGTTCACTCTTTTGAATGAAGCTTGATATTCGTTCTTCTCTTTCTGTGAAGACAAAGCATTCAACATGTCGAGCCAACTGAGTGTGCAATTTGATATGTGGATCACCATGTGGATCACCATGTGATGCATTCCAATGATTCCAATGTTTGTCCAGGCTCTCCAGTCCCAGCCTCGGCCATGTGAAGCTTTTCCTGGTTTCGCAGTTGACTCAGAGTCGCCACAAGGCTCGGCACCCCGTTGCTGACTCTCACTTGCCTGGCAGCAGACGTGAAGATTGGCGGCTTTCCCAAGGTGATGTCGATGTGAAACAAGTGCAAAATGTGCCACACGCACCAACTTGATGCAGGATATATATGATATACAATGCTTTACAGCAGCTGAGAGTGGAGGCATTTTCTTGGCTTCAATTCATGGTACCAGTGATTTTTGCAGCCGCCTTAATACATCAGTAGATGCAGCTTTTAGCCTGACTGCAGATCTGCACATTCACGCATTCTTCACGACTTTCACCTGTCATTTGGTCGCCAAGGTGCTGCACCTCTTCTGGTTATACTGCTGCTTGCGTCTTGCAACTGTGTGGAGCTTAGCTGATTGTGTGGCCTTTCTATGACCGTTGAAGCAAAACAAATCCATCCAGGGACATGGCGACAAAGTGGCGCTACCTGGAAAGGTGCAAATCGATGAGTTGGTTGATGCTTTTGTTTGTGGCAAGAAGTTCGCATCCATGTGTGCAATTTGATGAGAGTGGTGTCACGGGCGGTCTTTCTAAATGTGGTCTTGCAAGAGTTTGCAACTTGCACACCGGCCTACTTCACACTGAAGCACAGATGAGTCTTGATATGAAGAGAAACGTCCTGGAGAAGAGTGGCCAATTTGAAGTAATCATGTAGCTGCGTAAGTGTCGGGAGTCAAGGGATGCACGACCTGAAGGGAGATGAGGAACGTTTCTTTGGGCACATATGGTCTTAAGCCCTTGCATCAGACTGCCACAGCATGCACTGGTGGGTTTCGGGAAATCCGACAAGCCCACAAGCCCAACCTTGCCTGCCAGTTTCGTGGTGTGCTTTACCTAGATGTTTTCGGCTGGCTGAACCTTGAGGCTGGTCACCCGGCCGGTTGATTGGTTGCGGCATGTTGTGACATTTTCGGACTTTGCTGAACTTTGCTAAGCGAAACTTCCATTTAAATCTTTGAACTTGGGAGCTTGGTCAGACATGTGGAAAGTAAGTCTATATACTCTATGCTGAACCCTTCCTGAGGGCCAAGGAGAGAACACCCCGCACAGAAGTAGAAGCCAAAGCCCGACTGCCAGACGAGTGCCAAACTTAGCGCAAAGAGCAATTGCCTTTCAGAAACTTCCCAGTGCCGTGCCAATGGTGCGAATGCGAGGCACAGGGCCAAGCAGATGTGCCAAGTCAGGCGGCTTTTATTTGACCAAATGGATTCTGAAGCATCTCGACCAGACTGGCAGGCATCATCATATCATGATAATGACAATTATTATGATAGAATTATACTGATGATACTCATGATTAATGATGACAATAATCGTGCTTAACAACCATAAAAATAATTGTAATCATAATCCTCGTCCTCCACTACGTCCTCGTCCTCGTCGATCATCATCAGCAGCATCATCCTTATCATCGTTGTCATTGTTGTCATTGCAAAAAGATCTAAAAGCAGATGAATCTTACCGTCCCAGACCATGCCGGCAGCTGTACACGTGGCAGTTGCCGAAGATTGCCTTGGCAAGAAGGCGCGTTAGTTGTTATAGAGTTTTACATGCGAACGGCAGTGCCTTCCCGTATTTTTCTAATTTAGACATCTTACTGCTGCTCAGAGACTGGAACGTGTGCTTCTTCTTCTGTTTTTTTTGACTTATCCAATAATGTAATCCACCTGACCTTATTATGTTTGACAATCCATTAGCATTTTATCTGGATTTACTCCCTTTCTCGTGCTCTCCAACAGCTTTCGGTCTGAATACAGACGTGAATGTTGGCTTTGCTTCCTCTTCGTGGAAAGTTGTAGCGCAGCGTTGACAGCACAGGCGCAGCTTCTCCTGCAGCTAGAGAAATGGGAGAGTCCGCAGATTGAAGAGATTCGAGTTCCTTGGTTTACTATGAATTTCTTGTGATGCACTGAGAGAAGTGCCAAAAAAGAACAGATGAGTACTTTTGTCAGACCTGCTGCGAACTTCACGAGTTCGACAACAATTATATAATCAATTATTTCGTAATATATTCCGGAATGGTATTGAATCGTGACAATACCGCGAGAAAGACGAAATGGCATGTCCGACCTCCGATAGGACTATGGGACAACAGCCGAAGTAACAAGACTCCGGTGTGAGCCCTAAAATCATCACATTTGGCAACCCAGAGAATTGCCGCTGAAAGTCTTACATTGGCCTGTCTCAAGGCAGCTCTTCACCGCGGTGGATGAGGCCCACTTTAGCGGCCATCAGCAGCTTCAGTTTCAACTTCCGAACTCTCCATTGGCAACGTGAGTACTTGTGTGTCCGCAACTGTATTCTCAGCTGGCTTGGTGGTCCGTGTTTTATGTCACAAGGATAATGCTAAAGGCAGTTCAATGTCGCATGGGAGAAAGACCGAGTTCTTTGATTCTTCTTGACAACCAAGCATTCAACATTCCATGTCTAGCTGAGCGAAGAGCGACCACTATACAGCATTACAAGGTTGACCCATTCCGAGACTTGCAGTTCGTGCCATGTCTAGCTCTTCTTCTGAAAGCTCAGACTCCGAAAGTGAGGAAAAGAAGAAGAAAGACAAGAAGAAAAAGGCAAAGAAGAAAGAGAAGAAAAAAAGCCTGACAAAAAGAAGAAAAAGGACAAAAAGAAGAAGAAGGATAAAAAGAAAAAAGCCTCATCCTCGTCCTCGGATTCGAGCGATGACAAGAAGACAAAGAAGGACAAGAAGAGGAAGCAGGAAGAAGCTGATGCCAAAAACGCATGGGTTGCAACAAGAATGCGTGAGCTTAGAAAAGCCGATGCTAATCTAGCACTACGTGATGCAATGAAAGCCGCGGAAGAAGAGTATGAGCAAATCTTCAACAATGCAGATGCACCCAAAAAGCCCATAGAACAGAGCGCCGAATGGGGTTTGCCTGCTGCAGCAGAAGCTGCAAAGGAAGCAGAAGAGGAGGCCAGGAAACTTGGAAAAAGCGAAGAGGAGATTGCCCAAGCTGGGAAAGAGGCTGGCGAAAAGGCCATGCGTGTAGCAGAAGAAGCTGGTGTCTATGCCCCGCCCAAGGAATTACCACTTTTCATGCAGGCACGTTTGCAACAGCAGTCTGATGCTGCGAGGCTAGCTGCTATGCCTGCGCCAACTGCTGGTGAGAACAGCCGACCTGCCGAGATGATGGAACCTCGAAGACTGGCCTTGAAGCTTCCGGCAGACTCCAAAGACAAGAGGAAAAAGCGATAATTCGATTCGTCAATGACTGAGATGAGACTTGTCGTTGAATATGTTGGTGGAAGCAACGGTTCTAGGAAGAGTGCCGGTCCCGCGAAGAAAAGAAAAGTGCCAATGAGGGCATTGCATCGCATTCCAAATGAAGCCATTATTGGTCCTGTGAGCAGCCAAACAAGCTGATAGATGTGCAGCTTCATCCTCCCTTATTTGGCGATGCAGGAGCTACAAACTACTTTACGGAAGACCAACGATGTGTCGCCTAACCTTGACACCGTCCATCTCTCAGCTTCTGAAACTTTTGTGGCTGTCGTGACAGTCATGACCGCCATGGCCTGACATTTTGCAAGCTTCGTCCGTCAGGCGCAACGTGGGCATCTACCACGAGTGCTCTGTGGGAGATGGAACATCTATCCTTGACAGTTGAGATGGAAGCTGTCTTCAAAGGTCTTCATTGTTGTAGATAATATAATATAAGAATATATACAGATATAAGATTAAGAAACATGTTTAGAATTTATAAGGTTATGTACCAGGAATTTGGAATCTTTGGATAATTTTGCCTCTGCTTTGGGCGACAACGCCAAGCTTGACTTGATTGTGACAGCTGTATCCGCTCACCACTTGGCTCAGCTCCGAAAACGCTCGGGGCCATGCTGGAGCCACCATGCACAGTCAGGCTGAGGAGAAATTCCCTGCCCTGAGCTTAACCTTGCCACATGATTAACCTACAGACTTTTCTTGATGGCGTTTTGTCCTGGAAACATCTGGATATTTTCTCGCAACTTCGAATCTACTTGCTACCACGACTGTACAGAGACATGCATACTTTCCAAGGTTTGGTACCGAACCTATGTGCATGCCTCAGTGTGTCTGCGAATGCGAAGCTGTGACTCTTATCTTATGTGAAGATCCGGTTTTTGTGCATTTGATGTTGAGTCTTCATGAGCGTGCTTCATTGAGGCCCTTCTAATCTTGTTGCTGGTATGCAACCCTGCCCTAATTGGACAGCTTTGACAGACAAATGATGCAGATGGAAATTGATTGAATTGGGAGAAGAGACTTTCATAGAGTTTAAAGTTTGAATCTTTGACTTTAGCCCAGGGAATGTTTCGGTCCAAACATTCTTGAGACATGGTGAGCATCTTCTTGACTCCCAGGCATCAGCAATTTGGCGACACGAAGTCAGCCGAGCTTCTTGGCATTGGCAGTCAAATCGTTGAAAGTTTTTGAACGTGGGAGCAAAGGCCTTCCTCCACCACTTGCGAGAGAAACCACAGCAACTCTTGTGAATCACAGGCTTTCTTGTCACGATACCAGCTCCAGACTGTGCAGATGTTTGCACAGGTGCAGCTGATGGGTTTTAGTGGTTGTACTGTGTTCAACATGGAATCACCAAACATCACATCAATGCTGAAAGTCATATGTCAGAGGCGTGTTGCTTCCGTGTTGGATCCTCAGGATTCGCAACATTCGCGCTTCTCTATAGGGAGATTTAGATAAGATAATGTATCGCCGTATCGCTTGCTTTCTTGAACAATCAAACCCAGCAAGTCTCTGAAAGCAAGCTTGATTTTGCCTTCAACTCTTGGATTGACGTATTCCACCTTATTTTGAGGAAGATTCTAATAGATATAGGGAGGACCTTGCGCCAGATGCCTCTGAGATCCTACCTGCAAAATAAGCAAAGAGAAAAGCATCTTGTTCACGTCTAGGCAGGCCGCAAAGCAATCCGCTTCAGAAATCGCATCTCTGCTTTGTGTGCTGACGATACTTGTGGATTACATGATCATAATTGCAAATAATATATTATGCAGATACTGTATTTTTGGAAGCTTCACACTGTGCTTTAAGCCTGTCCTCCCTCTGCATACCGGTGTTTGCAGGGAGCAGCGCTGCCAGTCTTGCCGAGCCCAGCCTGCTTTTTGGCAAGGCCTTTGCAGCAGGGGGATTTGTGCGTAGGGCTATCTGAGTAGGCAGCGTGGCTCAAGCATGACTGATGAACATGTCCTGTTCAGAGCAAAGATGAAAGCCAACTGGCACTTTCAGGGGCTGCGCAGCAGCTACCTCCACTAGATGAGCTTACGGTATTGCGGAAGGTTGGCCACTCAGAAGAATTGTTGTGCTGGCCTAAATTAGATATTCCCCTTGAGTATACAAAGCTCAACAGACTCCATGGAACCAATGGAAACCACCATATCTCACTGTTTGACAGTCCATGGCAACCAAATAGACAAGCTTAGACAAGCCCAGTTAAGTCATGTTAAGCCCATCGAAGATAGCAAGGCTTCTGCCCTCCAGACTGGAGTAGAGATAGAGTCACCTGCTGGATTTCCACACGTGCGGTATCCTGGATGTCCTGGATTTTGATGGGAAGACTGTCGATGCATAGAATCCGCGCCTAGGATGCGGCTGGGTATTACACTGCCAATTTTCCCGAGATAAATCAAATATGCATAATATGCTTTACTTTTCCTGCAGGCTCCTCTGGGTGTTTTGCCATCGCGGACAAACAAGACTGCTGCTGGGCCCTCAGATATTGGCAAGAAAAACATGGCATCCCAGAATCACCTAATTCTGGATCCATGCTTCGTAGTGCGGACATTTAGCTTCACACTCTCTGGGATGCAAGATGTCCGGATATGTCTGGATCGACACATTGATATGAGTTACCCTGACAATGATTTGAGGTGCATGTGCTGCATCCTATGCAATCAGAGGAGTCCAAGGAGGCATGAATGACATGCACTGAATGTCACAAAAGCATACAAAAGCCATGGCGTACTCTTGTACACCTTCCCATCCATCGGCAAGGTATTTGCCAGGCTTTTGGACAGTGGAAACTTCACCAGCCTACAGGTACCTTGACTGGCATGGCACCTTGCAGATGTCATGACTTTACCGGCTTTGTGTTCGAGGTTGACACGGTCTCCGGATTCTACAACATGGCAGATGCCACTTGTCTTCGCCCAAGATACCTTCAGAGCTGCGAGCTTTCCCGAGCTTTCAGTGCCGAGACATCAAGTGATGATCCACAGATGCTGTTTCAAGATGTTTCATGCCTCTTGATTCACTTAGGTCTCTGGTATTGGGAGTACGGTTTGCTCATAGGCTATGGCTTTGCGCTAGTCTATGCAGTCCAGATCCAAGAGGTTTCTGAACTCATTGCCCCTTTTGGATCCTTTTGGGCCTTTTTGATACATGCCGTCATCTCCTGTCATCTCCTTTTTGCTTTCTGCATCTTTCTGCTTTGATTAGGCAGGGACTATTCCTGCTGGGTGGCTTTGTGTCGGGTTCTCAGCTGCCATCATTCTCATTCAGATTGACCAGTGCGGTTCTAGTTTGACCAAACGTTTCTGGAAGACAACTGAAAATCTTGCATAATGTGACAAGTTTCATCATTTGGTGATTGCTAGTAACTCAACATCTTTCAACAATTTCCGAGTAGATTCAGCATTGCACTCGGCACTTCATTTTCAGTTCATTTCCTTACGTTTTCTTGCGCAGGACCGTCATCGTCGCACAAGCATCATTGCTTTGTCCACTTTTGTTTGGTCCTTGTCTACCGCTATGCAGGCCAGAGTATGAGCCAGGGAGAATTGAATTCTTCTATTGGAGTCTAATGTTGCAAAATACAACCAGCAAATAGTTGTCTTTCAGCATTGATTTTATCCATTGTGTACCTTGGGTCTCTGCAAGGCGCAAGCTACAGGATCTACAGGTCTCTTCCTACTGGTCGGATGTCGTGTCATGATTGGTCTGGCCCAATCATTCGGCACACCTGCATGTCTGTCGTAGCTCGGACTTTGAAGTGCAGATTAGATACAAGCTGAGCTTCTTGTTGAGTTGTGCCCAAATACCTAGCAAACTGTGTGTAAGGCTGTTGGTGGACTACTTTGCCAGCTCGTGGCTTAAATAATGATACCATGCACTTTTTGTGAACGGCTCGTGTCACTCTGTATTTCATGTGGATCCATGCTTGTCATCCTGAATTTGACGTGCAAGGCAACGGCCGACAGCGGGATATGGCCCTGGCATTGCTGACCATGGTGGGTGCTTTTCCCAGAATTTAGTGCGTGTTGTGAATGTGTCTCTAGCTTGAATGCATTGAAGCATATTGATTGAAACAACACAAGACATAAGTCAGTACTACGGTAAGTAAGTATCACGGTTGGATCTCCAGACATGTCGACATGCACTGAACTACGAGTTTGGTATGTCAAAAGGTCCGCAGCTGGGTGTTGGTTGCGCCTCCTTCAGCAACTTGGTTGGTTTTGAGTTACCAGAAGGGGTTTTTTGAAGGTGCAAAGTCTTTTATGTCTTTTGAAGGTGCAAAGAGTGCAAACTATTTCAAAGTAACAATTGTGATTTTGCAATTTTTACAGCTTGGTGTGATTTGGGTTTTCTTGACTTGGCACTGGCAATGCGACAGTCTTAGATCTCCATAGTTTTCCAGACAAGATTCCTACTCAGATGATCACATTTCGCATCTTCGAAATCTTTAGAACTTCAGAATTTTGAATCCACATGACATATCAAGATATAAAAGATCCTGAGCTTTGGCTGAAGGCATCATATTTGCCGAGCTGTTGGGATGGCGATGGGTTGTGCTGCTGACAGGCGTCGAAGTGTTATGATAGAGATCGTAACAAAGCTCATTCCATCCCTTTGGAAACGACAAATTGATACAAATTGGAAAGATCGTGA
The DNA here is from genome assembly GCA_000507305.1 of Breviolum minutum Mf 1.05b.01. Classification (NCBI taxonomy): domain Eukaryota; class Dinophyceae; order Suessiales; family Symbiodiniaceae; genus Breviolum; species Breviolum minutum. The sequence continues at coordinate 280,629 of DF239098.1, read as the reverse complement.
ATCTTGATGGAGGAAAACGCCGTCTTCTACCAACTGAGAACTTTGCCTGCAATTTCATGAATTTGACGTTCAGGACTTTGTGGCATTTTGCTGGCATTCGTTGTCCTGCTCACCATCAAGGCAGGGACATACTATGTCTACTGTATCCCTTGAGAATTGTCGAAAGGCGATATCTTGTTCACTTAGTTTGCTGATGTAAGAAGTCTAAGAAGCTTGCTTGCAAGGAGCACACTGTGAGAACATATTGTGACAGGAGCCACAAAGAACGGAGTGGTCGTCTCCCTGCCCAGTCAGTGTTGTAGTCGAGGAGGCAGGTGTCATCAGCTGCACTTCTTTTGACATGCCAAGGTACACTGTTTGTCTCAACCACAATGAAATCCATGTTACAAGGTGAGATCTGAGAGTGTCTTGCAGGTCTTTGAGAAATCTCGAGTTTCACGGCTTCTCATGTGGGCTGTGCTGCAACCCCAGTTCCAGTGTGCGGTAAATCTCAACATGTTGGAATGTGTTGGAATCATACTAACGCCCATCAACCCACCAAAATCAATTTGAAAATTGCAAGGTCTGCCAAGATGTTGTCTTCGTACAGCTTGACCGCTTTTTTGCCAATCTGGTTCGCTCGACGGAACCTCGAAGGTGTCTTGAACAGCAGTCCAGTGTCGAATGTTCACCAACTTCAATCTCATTTGAATACAGGCTATACCAACGATGCCTATGCGTTCTGGAATGCGTTAGCGGTGTCAGTGGCTGGTCTTCTTTCAGTTGGCCTCGGTAGCATCACAGGAGCCAAGCTGGGTTTTCTCAACAAGCAAAAAGGGTTGGCTAGAGATGCGACCGGGAGATGCGCAAGTCGTTGGATATTTGAGACACTTCGCTGTCACATGGTTCTGCTACTTGTAGCATCACAAGATCCTCCAAGCAGGAACTTTGCGTTACCATCAAAGCCCGTTGCAGGACGAGCTTGGAGCAGATTGGACGTACGCGCACCATGCTATGTGGGTCTCATTGGCTCTTTGGCTTCCCTTCCTTTGATTTTTCTGATGGTCTTCACTGAGTGCCTTGGAGGGCACGTGTGAACAGGCTTGGACCAGGCTGCGATACCATGCGTCAAAACAGAGTAATTTCGGGCCAAGGTACTTCAAAACTTCACTTCTATGCCACTTGGTCCCAAATCAGTATGTTCTGCAAGCCTTCTTTGATGGCGTCCCATGGATCTAGACTCAAATATAGACCTTCCAAGCTTGAGCCGAGGCTACTTTCTGCTACTTGTCGTGGGTGATGCTTGGTTTGGGCCTTCGATGAATTTGTTGCAGCTTGCAGTCCGGCATTCAGTGCGAGGCAGGAATTCGGATTCACGGTTTCGAAGGATTCGAGATTATAGCGGCAGACATTGATATCATTGATGTCCGTGCCACCTCAAGGACTATGAAATGTGTGTAATGTATATGCGGATAGCGAATTCGTGACATTGCATATATCAGTATCAGCACAATCGACTATGTAGTGTCGCAGATGTAACATGTACATATTCTGATTCTGATTGTTGGTACTTGGTGGCATGTTGGTGCTAAATCTCTATGTTGGGAGCCAGGTCAAGCCACGTCGATGCTGCTGGGAGTTGCTGCCCTAGCTGGAAATGTGGGCCCAGCGCTGGTAGGCTTTTTGGATCCAGGCGATAATCACCGTAGTCGGCTGGGAGCATGGCCATCAAACGTTCTATGTTCCTATAGGACCGTTAGAAATAGATTTGTTTGTGGCAACAGTAACAGTGCAGCATGCATCCTGCCACATAGTGGCGGATAATATGTGGGAGTCGTTTGGATGTTTCGATGTCTTTTTTTCGCAGGTGGAAGCAACATTGGAATCCATTTGCTCTGGATTTGTTCTGCTGCTCAAGTTCTTGCAGCCCTAAGCTGCTCGCCTGCTTAGCAGAAAGCTATCAGATCATGACTTATTCACCGAGGCGTCACGATGTCCCAACCTTTCCAAAGCATCCTTCACAAATCGGTGGCCATTCTACTTCATTCACAATTTCCCAAACATTTTGACACCAAGGCTTCTTATGGACAGCCAACGAGATCACATTGGATCCTGTCTCTGTCGGCTTAGGGCTGGCTCAGGACGCCATGCTTGTGCCATCGCAGTATTGATTCACTTGAATTGAAGAGGCTTTAAATGTTTTGAAATGGATTGAAATGGCATGCGGTGGCCACACACGCAGGACAAAGCACCATGACAAACATGCTGAAACCAGAAAGTGGAGAGCCAACAAAAGTGGATCTCAAACCGATGCTTTCACATCGAGAATGCGTTTGGAGAAAGACGCTCGCTAGCAAAATCAAAGCAGGTTGCAACTGCACTCCCGGATTCAAATAAAATGAAGTAAAAAGGAAAACTGAACAGAGTTGCAACATGTTTTGCAGATGGCACTTGCTGGGTGCTGAGTTGGGCCAAATCAAGGGAGCCTTGACATGTCTCAAGATTCCAAGAGTTCAAGACGCTGGCGAGAAGACAAAACGAACCACCCCCTGCGACTCTGCAACTCCAGGATGAATGTTGGCAGTAAGTTCGGTATGAGAATGGGGTTTCCGTGGGTTGTGCAGATGCCAGGTATGGCTGCAGTTGGAGTGGAACTCGTCTGGTCATGTGATCGAGTCCCCTGGGCTTCGGCAAGTGCTGTTCCAGAGAGTGTGGAAATGCGGAAAAGATATCAATCAGTCAATCAGGTATGCCAAATTAGAACTTCAAGGGCAATAAAGTCGATAACCCCGATAACTGGCCCGATAACATATACAATATCGCTGTAAGGTTGAAGAACGAACAACAAACGTGGAAACAATGATAGTCCAAATTCACAAAAGCACACTTGTACAAAATTCATAGACAGTACGTCCACACACGCGCGGCTCCAGGTATTGGTACGACTCTGACACTGGTGAGAGCAGGTGGTCAAAGCCTTCTGCCTGGAGCTTGGGCAATGTGACAGCCTTCATTCTTGAGGTCATCCTCATCCTAGATACTTCACACCCTTTGAGTAAAAAGGTTTCATTTTCACGGAGTCAGCAGCTTTTATTTGGAGATTCCAATTGCAAAACCCTTTTCTGGGCTCGTAAGCCTGGAATCTTTGGTCAAGGAGCCTGACCTCACCTCAGACCTCACAACATTGAAAGAAGCTATTGAGACCTTTACCTCTCAAGTCAAGGCCCGGTTTTAAGATTGATATTTTTGGGGCGACTTGAAGACTAAAAGACTGCTGTTTGAGTTTGACATCAATTCGCAATTTCAATTTTACATGGCGAGGACTACGGGAGTTGGCTTATTTGAAACATAGCGTCCTGTCTGTTTTCATACTGGCCTGGTAGGCGCTCTCTGCTCTAATTGCAGAGGAAGAGGATGAACCGGAACCGTATCAAACTCAACAAAGAGTGATGCTGTGCAGAATTTGAATGGATTTGTGGCTGATTCACTGACTGGAAATTATGCACAGAACGTGTAGGCAGATTAAAGGAACGTCAATTGAGAGAGGGAAGAGCGTGTCAGTTGTTTTCGATCGATCTTTTGGTATTCGATCATGTAACCATATTTAGGAGGACGTTCAGAAGCTATCTCTCAGCGTCCCTGAGATAAATCCGGTTGTCAATCCCTGCATTTCTTGTGTCTGACCGCCCGCCCCCTGCTGTCGTGAGCATCAAGGTCTTCGAGCTTGTTGCAGGCACCAGCCCATTTCACACCTGTCAAACTTTTGAAGAGGACAAAAACCCTGCAAAGTCAGCAGGCAAGTTGAACAAGACACTAATTTACATATTTTTTCCGTGAGTTTCCTTGAAGTTACATCCCAGTCCCATTTGATAGAATCAAAAGGGTGCCTTTGTGCCAAGCCTTCATTTTCTATACCGGGCCGAAGATATACGGTTGTAATCTTTTGTGGCATTTTGTAGCAATTAGATGCAATTAGCAATTCTTCATATTCCCTGTCCACTTCAACGTGCGCAGGCACCTGATAGTGCTCATTTGCTTCGAGGCATCCAAAGCATCAAATGATTCTGCACAGAAGTGTTGATGATTCCGTCCTCCAATGAGTAGTTACTAGGAGCCTTGTTCACATCATGATCTTCATTGGTTGGGCCTCTGGGGTTTCTCCGTCAAGAGCCGAATCATTTTTGCATTTGGATTAAAGTGATACTTCAGAGACAGGAAGCAATGCTGATGCAGCGCCGAGCTCGTTTTTTAGTTCAACTGCAGGGGCCTGAGTAGGGTAAAGGTGAGCGATTTGTAGTAAGACACTGAGATTTTGTATCACTACACAGTATCAGAAGTCTACACGAATAGCGAAACATTTAAATACTGTATGAATTTGTTGGCTGGTGAGCCGACTCTGGTACTGCACAAGCATAGACAGAGACAAAGGTGTGACTGCAGGCAGGTAAACAGGACATGTTGAATCGCTGATAATATATGACTCCTACTGTGAGCGTTCTTCGGAGTTGAATCGGCGCTGTTTGCAGCTGAAATGAGACTTTTTGTCACAAGAACAGCATGCAGCAGTGGGAGATGCTACCTCTGGTTGACAGAAGTGAGTGTTGCTGCCTTTCCGTTTAACTTTTGTGCGTCCATTTAACATATTTGACCCTTTCTTCTCTGCACCACAGCTGCAGTGCTCCCTTCCTCATGCATCTCATGCTCTTCAGAACCTGCTGACATGAAATGAGATTGTGCAATGTCAAGCAAACACCAGGCAGCTGCACCTGTTACTTTCCAGCCAGAGGATATCGACGAGCAGGCGAGGTTGTAGCGCAGGACAGGAGGCTTCGAGATTCCACATTCTTCGCTACTGTACTTTATGTTCATGACCAAATGCTCTTCATAGTTTTTCTAAAGATAAACACCGTAAACACAATAAGTTTTTGAGTCTTTTGGGTGAGGCCGTCGCCGCATCGCAGTTATTGTGTATGAGCTTATATGGCACCGACACAACTGCAGCTCAGGCAAACTCCCCAAGTGGCAACCTTGCTACCACGAGGCCATTTCAGATTGTGGACGTTTTCTACTATTCTAAGCCTTGTTTGGACCCCTCCTTTCACACCATGTACTAGTTTTGATTGTGTGTAACTCTAACTTTTGCCTGTTACCTGCAATGCCCGGAACCAGTCGACGAATCGTTGTCTCATAGCCTCAATGAAGAAGATCTTTTCTGAGAATCTGTCACAAGTTGAAGATCGGGAAATCTGGAATATGGTGAGGAAATTTGAGGAATGAATGAAGATGCTTTGACTTACCTTCCCAACTGAAGCAAAGAGTTTGAGGCGGCCACCAGGGCATTTACCTTGGGCAACGTTTCAACAAGGTTGGGTCATACAGCAAATCCACAGCAGGTTGATCGAACTGCTCCTACTTGATGTGATTATTGGAGCTGACTAGACGTCACAAAAGTAGCCAGGGTGTAATGAGATGTCTTCAGGTACCTTGGCTCTTCTTGGCATTTGGGCACTTGGCGTTTGTTGGCACAGACCTCAAGATTTGGGGTGATTTTTATGTAACATTAAATTTCCAATTCCCACCTGTTTTCGTTTATCCAAAGAATTGTGATCATTTGTGCTGGCCGCTGAGGTCAGTTTCCCACATATTGAAGAATCCTCAATGGGTGACGAGTATGCCTCAGAATCTTTCAGTGCCAAAGACAACGGTTTCAATGGTTTTTAATTATTATGCGGCGCTGCGACACTTTGATTTTCTTGTGAGGCCCGGTGACAGTACTGGCAGTGCTGCCAGTGCATCTGGGACTTCCGATCTTTTCTTTCTGCACTGGGTATGGCACTTGGTATTTAAGCTCCACACCTCTTCCATAGCAGAAACACAGCTACAAGCAGTGGCATCACTCTTGTATCTTGTCCCTGCTTCTTTCACCAATCTGCTGATTGACCTAGCATTGTGGAAGGTAGCATTTGTCATTTGTTCTGGATTATGCTGTCTTCCAGATGGATCTTTTAAATCTTTTAAGGTCCGAAGTGCAGAACTGAATTTGCAGTTCATGCACTCTGGTTGGCCGCATGGTCACTTTCGACCACAGGCCCTTTCTGCCTCGGTGTTGATCCCGCATTATTTGTGTTCAAATCGATATGGCTGCGAAAGGGCGTGGCTTGCAGTTCCAAGCTCGGCAATAGGCTGGATCCCTTGAGCCGTGGATCATCTCACCATGGACCATTCTTGAAGTGATTGATAGCGATTGTCTTTCCTGGATTCTTGGACAGGTTCTTTGTCGCTGAGCGCTATGCCGTACATGAGTTGATAGTCCCCACAGGAGCTGGCAGCAAGTGTACCGTACTCTATACTCTAAGGGACATTGGTATTGAAAGAAAATGAGAGAAAGAGGTGCAAGTAGTGATTTACCAAGAGTGAGTGGGCAGTCTCCAAGGTAACGCCTGCATTTGGATCAGCCCAGTGCCTTGTGACCCTCCCGTCGGTTTTCACAACTTTTTTTTCTGGAGTAACTTTTTGCAGGGCTGCTACAATGCTGCTATATTAGCTCCACTGGAGCTCCCCAACAAAAACTTTCTTTAAGTTCCAAGTGCTTCGGTGCATATTTGGTCACCCAAATTGACACAGAACTGGGGCTCTGTTGAGATTAGCACGGGTTGTAAATGGTTGGAGATATTTGAAGACTCCTGATAGAGCGCATATGCGTTTCCGGTATTTTCTCGAAGCGCCGCATGATAGAAGTCTTTGGGCTTCATGCAATGTTCAACTATGGGAAGTCAATCCGCTACGATTTCCCCGCACAGCAGTCGGATCTGCTAAAGAACTCATAGTGACTGTGGCGGAATGCGGGATCTGCTTCGGCTAGTAACCCAATCATCAAAGACAAAGGCCACGTCGCTCAGGAGGACCTGGCTTCTTCTCGAAGGATGTGACAGAGGAGCTGCTCTTCTGTCGGTCATGGATTCTTGTCCAACACTGGGCGGTTCGAGCGGAGAGTTGCGCGCTTCCAGGATTTTGAAAATGATCAAACTTGCACTTCACACAGCATTGCCAGTTTGCGATTTGCCAGCTCGCTTCCAGATTCTTCACATCTTACTAATTCTCCCACTTTGTGCAGGAGGAATGGCATCCAATTCTACAGCAATGCCTTGAGGAGGCTCCTAAGCAGCAGATGCTACTACATCTGCTAGTTGCATTGATGTTTGTGGCCAAAGCCATGGACTTCTCGCTTCCCAGGTGCCAGACTTCCTCGGAACAGGCATTCGGAGCATCACAATGCGCTGCGAGGGCGAATGTTTTCTGGTGCTCTGGCAGTTTTTTTGTTGGCATATTGCATCATTCAGACTTTGCCACGTGGCGCAATGTGGAATTCGCAGCAGAGCACTGCCATGAAACTTGTGCAGATGTGCTGCCAGGTTCTCCTTAGCAGCACTGGAAAGTCGCTTTTGAGCTGTCCACTGGGTCTCTTGGCATCGGGAATGGTGATATATTTTTGTCACTAAGCGTTTTTGTAAACCACTTGCAGCACGAGCAAACAATTTGGGTCGTAGGCAGTAGGAAAAGGAATGGTATAAAAGGAAGTAGACACACAAATTGCTTGTTGCAAGACTCCAAGGATCAGGCAATATCACACTTGCAGAGCTCTTTGGTGGTCAGGAGCTTAGACTGGTATCAGCCATTAGCTTCCTGATGGATGTTGATAGGGACTATGCGGAGCCTTTACCCGTCGCAAAAAGGAGATCTCTATTTCTTTGCTGTCCAATTTCAGAACCTTACAATACCTTACAGATGTCATCCGAGTGTCGAAAGCTCCGAGCGACACAAGGTCCATGGCAGGCTGTAGCCTCTGATGTGTCACCCTTAAACACTGGCTGAGTGGTACCATAATTTTCGCAGGAAGGGCAAATTCATTGGAAGCATCCCAGGCAGCTCATTCTTTGCTTTGCGTGGTTTTCTTTAGATTCTTCAGAAGCCTTTCTGCCTTTGTTTCTTATGGGATCTTATGGGATATTCTGGAATGACTCTGGAATGTTTTGTCGTTTGCCTCAGGTGCCCCAAGGCAGAGGATCCGGGCTCTGGGCGAAAGCCAGACAGGTCCTTCCCGTCCGTCTGTTGTCCTGATTTTCAGAGAGATTATTAACGATTATTTTAAGATGGTGTTTGACACTTCTGCCTGCTTGTTCTTGCTCTGTTTGAGCTCTGTGGTTTCCTTGGCATCCTGTTGGGGTGTGCACTCTGGCTCAGATTCGATTCTTCTGAGCAAAGCCATGTGCGACATGGAAGTGGCTGTACTCCAATGCAACATCAGAGATGCAAAAACGATGCTTCATTCCCCGGGCAGCAGATTTCAGCAAGTTTTGCGCAAGTTCATGTGGCCTGCACCAATCCCAATGGTCCCAATACACAAACACACACACTCACTCACTCAGACACACATGCAATCATTTGCAATCACATTGCACAGCAACAGTTCTGAGCATCCTGCAGCGACAGCTTCGGGGTTTGGAGTTGAGGGGTCCTCGGTTTCACTTGCAACTTAGCATGGACAAGCCGGAAAAGCTTCGACCTTATGATCTCGCTACTCGGCAATGCAAGTCACTGTCCAAGTTTTACAGAATCGCATGAAGGCATAAGATAGGAAGACAGACCAGTAAGATCCAGAAGGCCTCAGTGGGCTTTTAATGCACTGTATTGTACTGCATACGTATACTATCGTATACTTAATTTTATTTGTCTTAACTTAGACTTAGAGTATAGGATCAGGATTTAGTCTTCAATATATCATTAAGAAATTGAGAGACGTGTAGAGCGGGCTTGAGGTGAATTCAAGGTCAAATTGTGATGGAATGCACACATTTTGTCTCTTCAGGACATTGAAACTTCTGAGGGGGAAGCTTTACCTATCAAGGACACACCGCGGGCATCCGCATGCCATGGGTTAGACGGTTAGACAGCAACAAAAACAACACATTCGCCCTTTTTTTTGACCGCGAAGTCAGACCAATAGTCTTTTGTTTCCCAGAGAATAGCACATTAGCTGATCAAATATTTTCGACCGGAAGTATTTGGCTTGCCACCCCATCCGGAAGAGTGCCACCCCATCCTCAAGAGTGCCAACCCATCCGGACGAGTGTTCGCATGCCAGTCTGACAAAGACATCCATCGGCTTCTCAAGGAATATGAGAAGTTCGAGTCTGAACTCTTTGCGTTTGCATGAGTTTCTGTTTATACCGTAAAAAATGTACCTGCAATGTACCTGCAGCTAAGGCGCTTGCAGAAAATTGAGCTCTGGCAACAACAACTTGGCCAGGCCCAAAATATTAGAAACGTAGTGGCAAGGAGTTTGGGTGCAATTTGACTTTGGTACACTAGAGAGAAGAAACGAGATGATATGAATATAGATACGGACTGTGAGTTGTTTAGACTCCCAAAGTTCGGCCCACCATCCATCTTCGGTACACTCATGAATATCTGAACGAATATGTTGGATGATGCACGTGATACTGTTCCGCATTCCGGAACAGACTCTGAATTCGTGCTCAGGGAGGTTTTCGCGATGTTCTACCACTTGGAGGTGATTCAAAAAGGACAGTCTTCCGCCCTACCAGTCGTTGTCTCACTTCACACATCCCGAACACACCAAGCAACAAACCTCGAGTTCCTCCAGTGTTGGAACATATTTTGTGATCTGAGGCCCAAAGAGTCAGATAAGTCGACCGCCCACAGCAGAGCTCATAGGCCCACACCTAAATGCTCAAATTTCTAGTTTGCTATAGGTAATAGTAATATTGATATTTTGACTTCTTTTTCTTGACTCAGTCCGAGGCGTATCAGGAAACCTGTGTGTCAAATCCACTTTCCCTTCCACAGGGTCCATTCAGCCGCAGCTGCACTTTCTCACTTGTAGCATGTCGGCCAGGTGAGACAGTGACAGCAGGTGTTCCTTCACCACGGCGAAGGACCGAAGGGAAAGCATCTTGAAAACTTCAGACGTTGGAAAACCATCGATAGTACATGATAGCCTTATGGAATTAGTTATCGTGAGATCACTTTTTGTAAGAAACAAAACTGTCTGCGCCTAGCTCTATGTACGAGATATCTTTGGGAAATGTCGTTCTTACAGATTCTTCCCCAAAAATTACTGAAAATGCCCCAGCAACTCAGTCTCAGCGGTGGAATTGTAGAGGAGTGCCAAGCTCAGCTTCCCATCCAATCAGTACAGCGCAATGTTTGCATATGATGATCAGAAGCGAATCCAGCACATAGCGGTTTTCTGCTTTTTGTCTACCTTTAGTGTTTCAAGGCACCCTGAAGAGATTGACGTCGAGCACTTGGCAGACTATTTCAAATGAAAAAGGTACAAGAAATGACTTGGGTTTGTTCGCACAGGTTTCTGTATACTTCCGTTCCAGGAGGTGACACATCCACACTCTGGTTACATAGGGTTTGAGTTTGTCCGAGGGAAATCATCCCTTCAGCCAAATGTGGATGAATTCCAAATTGCCGCCTGCTCAGGGCAGTCACTTTCATTCTAGATGTCGTGCCATGCTGATTGGTGCTACTTCACAAGAACCAATAGAATCTTCTAGGGCTCAATGTGTTTTGCATGGCAATGCTAGGCAGAAAAAGGAGGTGTTCGATCAGGATGCGCACCAAAGCTGCGGCGATTCTAGCATACTCAGTTTGAAGCAACGTCACCGGGTTAGATCTCTTTGAAAGTGGTGCGTCGCATGCTTGCTGAGAATTGTGTTTTTATTTCATTTCCCATCCTTGTAGATTTCAAAAGTCCTTCGAAACCTGTTTTCTGGAAGCATGTTGATCAAGAGGACTTACTCCAGTCAATCTATGACAAATCAATCGAGAGGGTGGAGGACCCAGCCAAAGAAATGTGGATGCCTGGAGTTTTTGCCAGTCATATGCGTATCTGCTAATCCTTTCTGTATACAATTAGGTGCGAGAAGGCATCTCTTATCCGAGGTGAGAAACAAGGCCGCAGTTTTCGGAGGTGGCCTCATGGCTATCATGCCTTGCACCTAGAGATTCAGATTTGTTGAAACCTGTCAAGACCAGAAATTGCTGAGGTCGATGCCATTTGGCCCCATTGGGATGGCTGCTGGCGGTATTTTTGGTGCTGTAGTGTGGGGGCCAAGATAGGCCAATAGTGGGCACGTTGCTGGTCTTCATTCTCCACTCCATGTTTCCAAGGGACGTTTTTGTTCATTTTTGTGCTGTTTTTGAGGTGGGTATGCTTGTTGGGCCAGACGCCAAGAATCCACAAGAAGTGTGAGTGGACGGAATGACTGACTACATGAACTTGTGACAAGGAATATCGCTAGCGGCTTCATAGCTCCGAACCCATCATTTTCGTTTGTGGCTTCAAGCAAATTCCTTTTGCAATCAGCTCTTGATCAGCAGCCATGGCGGACAGTGAGTCTGACTTTTCTGACGAAGAACGTCATGATTTCTTCAAAGATCGGAAATGTACCGATGTGCCATGTTGCCTGCTTTTTCTCGGTGGAATGGGCGCGTTGGTTGTGCTCCTGATATATGGAGGTATCCATGGCAACACGAAGAAGTTGAATCATGGTTTCGATGTGCGAGGACAGCAATGCGGCGTTGATCCCCTTGTGATAGACAAACCATTACTATACTTTTGTCCTGTGGTGACTGCAAGTGGGGAGCATTCCGTGAATCTCGATGATCCTGTTTGTGTATACCAATGTCCAGGTCCTAATTCAGCAATGGTAACCGGGTGCACCAATCCTCAGGCCTATGCAACAACTCAGGTTGGGAGTCGGTACTGCTTGCCTTCTTCCTCTGAGGAAGCCTTGGCAAGAGAAAAGGTGGAGGAAGGCATGAGAACCAGCTATGCCAAAATTTGGGTGGTCCTGGAGCGGGTATCCAAAGCCTGGCCCGTCCTTGTACTTTCAGTGATCCTTGCTTGTATCATGGGATACATCTTCTTATTCATGCTCAAAACTGTTGCGCGCTGCATCATTTGGGTTTGTGCGGCCATTGGTCTACTGGGCTTTCTTGCTTTGGGAGCATATTTGTGGAGTCAAGCGCAGACCAACACCGGGTCAATGCAAACCACTTTGCAAGTCTTGGCAATTGTTTCATGGGTAGCAAGCTTGCTGGTGGCCTGTCTTGTTTGCTGCTGTGGATCTGAAGTGGATCTTTCTACAGCTTGCATGGGACAAGCAGCCATTGTAATTTGGCGCATGCCGGTGCTCTTGTTGTCTCCTCTCATCAAGTCGATCTTGAAGACAGTTGTCTTCGTAGGACTTGCTCTTGGCTTCATTTTATTGATTTCCACCGGGGAAGTCAGCGGATTGGGCCGAGACCGACACTTTTCTTTGTCAAAAGCTCAGATTTGGATGGTCATTGCATATCTCTTCTTGTCCTTCTGGCTCTTGGCCTTCATGCGTGCTGTATACCAATTCTCCATTGCCTATGCCGCAGCGAGCTGGTTTTGTGCTCCACGTGAAGATCCCAAATCTGAGCGGAAGCTGGTCAACCAATGTGCACTCTTTGAAGGAGTCCGTATCGGCCTCTGGTACCATACCGGTTCATTGGCAGTTGGATCAGCTATCATTGCCCTCATGCAGACTGTTCAAGTAGTGTTGGAGTGGGTTCATAAAAAGAGTCAGATGATGGACAGCCTCAATCCAGTTACTTCGTGTGTGGTGAGGTCACTACAGTGTGCCTGTGGATGTCTTGAGGGCATAGCAGAGTTCATAAACAAGAATGTCTACATTGACATTGCATTGACCTCACAAGGGTTCTGTGGAGCACTGGGGAGCATAGCAAAGATCATCGTCTGCCACGGAGCAGCAATGGCCATTTTGAATGGTGCAACGTTCATCTTTCAGATTGTAGGCTTGGCTTCCATCACAGCCTCCTGCGGCCTTGTGTCGGCCCTTTTGTTGCGGTTAGACACCTACAGTGATGTTGCAAGCGCTTCTTACATGCCAAATCCAGGTGCAACAATTGCTGTTTCCTGTGTCTTGGCGTTCTTGGTGGGGTGGAGCTTCATGGCGATCTTTGATATGACCTCAGACACCTTGCTGATCTGTCATGCGGAAGACCTGGAGGGATCAGATGGTCCGAAGCACACCAAGGACAACCAGGAGTTTGCTGAGATGTATGCGAGAGCTGAGGAGAAGGCAAAGCAGCTGGCGGCAGCATCTGCGGCATCCTCAGATGAGAATTAGCCAGTGAATCACTCCAAACATGGAGGGATGGAGGGCAATCGAGATAGAGGCGAACCGGCCTTGCTCTTATGATCGTTTATGTTTAAGATTGGTTAATGACACCGGCGCAGCGAGACAAGTCCATGATCGAAAAGGCCGTAGTACGGGATAGCATTTGTCGTGTTGCTGTGATTCTGCAACTTGGCCTCGGACGTTTTGCTGCTTTTGCATGAGACATTCCAAGGACATGCCTGGATAGACGAAGACACCACAGAAACATCCAGCAGTCTGAGCTCGAAATGAGACGATTGAAGAGCTTGGTGCCTTCCTTAGCACCACACATGCCATCAAGCCATCAAAGCAAGCAGGATCAACGAAGATGCAACATGATCAGGATTTAGTTTTGTTGACAAGCTTGCAGGTGCGCTGGTCTGCAGAGCGCTTTGCAGATGAAGATGACCCGGATGCTTCAGTGAAACACATGGAGATGGCTTGGAGCTGAAGTGACACCGCACTGCATCTACTTGTTCCGACAGAGCAATCACCCAACAGATATTTAGATGTTGAATATTTTCAGATCCATAGGTAGGTGACAAGTTGTTTGGATGGTGCTTGGGTTTCTTTTAACACTAATTGTAGTAGAGTATACATACAGTGAAGCCTTCCGCTTCTCGGAGATGCTCAGAGGTTGTGACACTCCCCAACCCATTGAAAGGCGGCAACGCTGAGGTTGTTCTGGAGTTTAGGCCCATAGCTGACATTGCCTTGGCCTCCAAAAATGCGTTCACACCTTAGGGCCTCTCTTTCATCAGACCACAGCACTTCTTGAAGACGTGGTTGAACAAGCAGCTTCGGAATGCTTTGGTGGCATTTCACGACAATGATGTCATATTGTGATGTGCTGTGTAAGTTGCAACGAATATTTCATACTTTGTGACGAGTGCCCTCGGTATTGGGATCAGGCGCAAGACCCTGCAACTGCTGGACTCTTGGGCGGCAAGACGGAGCATGATGAGACAGCTATGGGTTCTTGCCTAAGGGACTGAAACAGGAACACATAGCTGGTGACACCGAAGCAGGTATTGAACCATATTGAAACACTGCTATGAAGAATGACAACACAAAGATGATTGCTGTTTTGCAAGCATGGCTTTTTTTGTTGGCCAGGTTTACATGGACAATATCCTCATGAACTGGAAGCACTTGACACAAGGAGAGTTTTTCCGGAGTATGTCGCCAACCCAGCGCCCTTTCGTCCCAGAAAGTAATCAAATTGAGCTGCAAGATTCATTGATCCTCAACCCGTCAGCCTGGAGTGAAACTGCAGCGTTTTAACCAAAGAGAATCCTACAGCGCCACGGATACACACAATAGCCAGAGTCACTGTTTCATTGTAAGACATTGCCACAAAATGCAACAAACTCCTTTTCATGATGCTTCTCCAGGGTAAGGTAATGAGATGACGAGGTAAGCAGAGAGTAGATCCCAGGCACACCAATTTCAATTCCAATGGTCACTTCAGAGTAATTCTAGTCACAAATAGATAGTTCTGCAGTCAGAAGCTCGGGGCACAAATCGATGCCCACACCCAAGCGGGGTGAGAAGAGTGGAGACTGCCACTTGGCCAAGAAAATGTCAATTGCCAAAGCAAACAACTCATTACCAGGATTTGAACTTTCCTGTCTATAGTATATACAGTATACCATAGTATCACAAGAACACCATACATGAGCATATATGACAACCACGAGTGACCTGCACACATTTGAGCTTTTCCTCATGCCATTGAGGCTGCGTCCATGCCAATGCCAAGTACTCGTGATCCTGCGTATAATCCACCAGTAGAATTGCCTTCATCCAGCGCTTCCAACTTCTTCGAAGAAGCATCAACAGGAATTCGGACTTAACTTGACATCAACATTTGCCGACTTGAAATCGTTTGAATCATGGTTTGGGCATGTTTGGGCATCTTTGGACTATCGCTGCCTGTTGCTGTTGTCTGTATTCGTGCAGGACATGCAGAGGAGGCAGAGTGCCGCAGGAGATTCAATAAATTTGCCACAAAGTCTGATGATGGCGGGGCTGACTTTCTTTCCTTTCAAGATTATACCAGACTGCTTGAACACTATGAAGCGACGACGCCTTCGAATTTAGTTTTATTTTTCTATGCAATGGATCGCAACCGCGATGGGAAGCTGGACTTTCAAGAGTTTTTCTTGGGCTCCACAGCTGCTGACCCTCAAACAGTTCACATCCTGAATTCTTTCACTGGCAAAGAGAGAGCAGCATTTACCTTCGACTATTATGACGCAAATCGCAGTGGCTTTTTGGAGCTTGATGAGTTCCAAAAAGTGTGCCGTGACTGTGCCATTGTGACTCTTGATGAAACTGGGCTTCGAAGACATTGCTTCGACAAAGCGATGGAGCTTGGCTTGATGCAAGAAAGGCCCACCCCGACACCGTAGGATTTCGTTATGTTTGGTTGTCAAGGCGACATGGTCACAGATCCACAAATTCCACAAGAATCACAAACACCATCATTCCTGTCCATGAATCAAGAATGCGATGCAGCACGTCCTTTGTGCGGTTCAGGCGAGGACGAATCATGGATGAGGAACAATCATTCATGCCTCCGAGCCAGAGTCAATTCTACGAGTTTATTTCGAGTGCCGCTGGGGCTTAGATGTGAGGCTGCGAAGCGAATCGGTGGATTTCTAGAAAAGTTCGAAACACTGAATAGTAGATTGGCCGAGATTTGCTCCAAATTCCTCATGCCTAGCAGCAGTTACATAGTAACCTAGACAATTAGACATGCCACTTTCAATCCATTTTCTATAGTTTCCATTAGTTTCCATATCTTTCCACGTTTCAACGGACAACGCATCCGTGTTAAGGAACGTCTCCGTGGTACCTCTCGGCTCTTCCGATTTCAGAAATCCATCATCAAGGCAGCACGCCGTCAGCGGCGACCTGGCGAGGCCCCTTGGACGATGGACCAATGGTGATTAGGCATGAGGACCTTGGCCAATTCCACATATATCCACATATATCCTAAGAAACTTGATATTATAATTATACAATTGTTTATTAAATTGACGTGAAGTTCTATTTATTTATTATTTATTAAATCGAAGTCAATTTGAATTAGGCAAATATTTCAATTTCCATTGATACTATTGATAAGAAGCACCCAACACTGAGAGGAGCTTCAGGTACCTTGAAGATGGTGTTTGAGAGATCCAACTGGACCAGCTTGAATTGGGCTCTTGAACCTTTTCCCGAGCCTTTTTCCTTCCCATCTACTTAGCTATCACTGAGGAGGGTGATGATGAAACCACCGAAGATCCCACTGATTCAGAGGTGCAGCCTGCAGTGGAGGGGGGGGGGGGGTATATGTAGCATGTCAAAATCCGCATTTTGACAATTCCAGCCTTGAGATTCCATCTTCAAAAAAGAGACATCCTCGAAAGCTAAGTGCTAATTGCAAAAATAAATTTAATGACTAAGGGCCGAAGCACAAAATTCGACTAGGATTTTAGACACCCCCATTGCATCGATTCTAATCTTGCACCTGGCAGGAGGACATGCTCTGCTTTGACAGTAGTGACGAAAGTCCGATCTCGACGTCCCAGGACTCAGAGCTCACTTCAAAGATGCCAAGTTGAGCATAGATTGTTTGGGAGTTGACATGTGATCAAGCATTGATGCATCCTGGGGTCACCTATAAGGTTAGGATTTGTGAAAACGTTTGAAAGTTTGTGGAGGACGCCCCTGCACTCTTGCCTTATATAGATCTCCTTCCAGCTGCTCCCAATAGTGCACTGGACTTGGACACAGACAAGGGTCACTCGGACTGCAGATCCGACAAATGAACATGCAACTGAAAAGAGTCAACATGTTTTATAGTTTCCTTCTATAAACACCCCAACATTTTGAAATGTCAACATGTTTTGTCCCTGTGTGAAGAAGCTAAGATGTCAAAGCTCATAGCCGCCTGGCACCCTCGCTGAGGCGTGGCGGACGCCCCAAGAATTGCGGCTGAGGTGGTGCAGCTTGGCTGTTTGAACCATCCATTTGCTGTACGTACATTTTGTGAACCACAGACATGCTTCACTTTTGCAGAATGAGGGATTGTCTATCGCTCTGAAGACATTTTGGCATTTCCTTCCGTCTTCCTTGGGAGCATCCTCCAAACAAACAGAGTGCAGTCTCCCTTCTCATTGTCTGCTGAGGAACGGCCTTAGCCATCCAAGCTTTAAAGATGTTATCCCATCGGCAGATGGCACTTTCACTCTAGCAACGGCGGATGAGATTTGTGGACTCTGCAGCTGCCTAAGTTTCAAGTCGAGATGAGTCGACTAGAGATGACTAGAGATGAACAGATGATCAAACCGCTTAAATTACTGTAAACAGAAGAAATTCACGTTCAATGTCTGAGGCAATGCTGCTGTTCAACTGATGAGAGATGAGGATATGGTGACCAACGTGTCTCCACCCTTAAAAGTTTTTGGTGCCCTGGCATGATAACAGCATAGCCGCTGCGACACTGCCAAATCCCCCTGTCGAACATTGCGAGATTCCAGAATTGGAGCGAGTCTGGAAAAGTAGGTTTGATTTGTCAAGCCAGTCGCATTTCAACATTTTGAGCATTTTGAACTTTTTGGACATTTTGAACATTTGAGGTGCTCTGCATGGACAGATTTGGGACCTGTTGTCACACTTCAAGTGGCACAATCCACCTGTGATAGAAGGCGACATGACGCCTCCCGTCTGAGCGTTTCACGAAGGTTTGCATATGTTTGCATACTGTATGTTTGCATCATGCACAAGATTTGCCAAGTCTGCGCGGTGGAATTTTTCTTGGCCTTTTCCATTGGATTCCTGCAATTCCGCGATGCGCCTAGGTACATGAAATACTTGTTTCTGGGTGACTACTGTGACCGTGGGAGCTACAATCTTGAAGTCTTGACGCTTCTGCTGGCACTCAAGGCCAAGCAGACAATCCCACAGAATGGTTCCAACGATCAAACTGTATGCCACTCCAAGCATGCAGTTGCTAGCCGCTAGCCAGACGACAGGTCCTCAATCGGGAGAAGGTTGTGTTGCTGCGAGGACATCACGCTCCTTGGTGTCATATATTTCATGAACAGATGCAGTCAACTGGTCAAAGTGGAAATGTCCTAGACAGTCGACAGCCGTTTTTTATCAGCCAATTTGGCATCATTTAACCATATTTAGCTCTGAGCCTTTGTGTAAGGAGAACAGGCATGTGAATTACCACTTGGGACTAAGAGAAGAGTGCGTTCGGCGGCTTGGCATTGACCCTGGCATGGAGGTCTACGAGCACCTAAACCGAACGTGGCTGGATCAGCATTCAGCAAGAGCTCCAGAGGTTTGTCGCATGTGACAGGGAAGAGTACTGACTCTATCAGTCTGTCAATTTTCATGTTTTTTTTCAAATTTCCAACACTGCGTTCACTGCATGCCGATTTTTCAAGTCTTTTGGTTGACAAATTCTTCTTGCACGACTTTGCTGTTGGAAGATGTCCCGGCGAGGTTTGAATACATGTCCCTCGCTGCTCTAGTTCTTGGCAAAGTTCTAGCACTGGGTCCTGGAATTTTGCCAACATCTCTTCACCGCCTCGAGACTTAGCTGATTCATGGTGATACTTTAATCCACTTGTTGGTTTAAAGATGTCTGCTTGGTGATTCTTGTCAATCCGACCTGTTCGGAGGACCAACTGAAAAAGTACAAGAAGCCTTTATATTTGCCTCATCCTTTGCAGCAGCGACCAAGCGAGAAAGCAGAGCGGCTCAATGAGCAGGCCTGCATTCAGATTGAGATGTTTCTGTGGGTAAAATTGGTAAAACAGTTTCTATTTGAATCATTTCGCAATCATCCGGACGACGGGACTACAACCCCACTATGTCTGGTCGCATGCTTGTAGAACCCCAACCATCTCCTGATCCAGACTGTCGCCAGTTTGAATTCTGATTGAAGTAGTCGTGTAAGTTTGGCTGTAAACAACAGCTTCGATTTGTAGCCAATTCCACAAGTGATGGGAGGTTCTTTCAGAACTCTTCACGCACCTTGGCTTTGTATTTCATGGTGTTGGAATATTTGGCTACTCCACATGCTGTGATTTTATCAGACGATTGATACCGACATTGACATTGATACCTAATATTGATCGATACATTGACGAGAACTACGGTGGCAGCGACAACGATGACAAGTATGAGAACACAAATGGTAGATTTGTAGTATCTTTTAGTGTTTTATACAGAAGTGCATGGGTCATATTTGTATGCTGCATGTATAATGATAGCTGGATAAGAAACATTGGATGCTAAGTGTCTCCAAGGCCCAGCGAACTTTTGCCACCAGAGCTTGGTTGCAGCAGTGAACGCGAACGTGAGCAGTTGAAGGCGTGGTAAAACCGGATGGAATGTTGCACTAGGCTACACCTGGATACATCTCCTTGTCTTTTCCAGTACTCATCATAGTGGCTGTTGTGGATCTATCCTTTCAACTCCAGAATGGACGGAGGATACCCCTACCCCGTCAAATGTCAAGCTTGTGACGTTCCATTTGCTTGTTCAAATGCTTCCACTTTTGGCACGGATTCTATTTTGCAACCCCTTTACGTGTCAAGATTCTTGGTCTCTTGGATATATTTACTCTTGATTACTTTTGCGTAGTTCCATTTGTGGTGAACAGTTTGGCATATTAGAACCTTTTCAACCAGTGTTGGACAATGGCCTCCCCTGCTTTCTACTTGCTTCTGCTTTGCTTCTGCTTGCCGCCTTTTCACAGGATAGCACCAGGAGAAAAAACGCAAAGACGAGTAAAGCGGAGATTTTGGCATGAAGTTTACACAATAGAATCGATACAACAAGTAATGCATACAATACAATTTATTCGTAGCAAAAGCTCTTACCTAGTGCTACATCAAAATTGATATCTCTATCTCACACAAGGACTTTTGAATACTTTTGGCCCTTCAAGGAATTGAAGCATCTCTGCATTCTACAGAATTTGTATGCATTTTTTGGGTAAGACTTCACTTGAGCTAGTAGATGATTTGATCTGAAATGGTTCTGAGGCCTTCTGTGCTACGCAGAAGCTCAACGCAGTGATTGCAAGCCGACAGATCCCACCTAGTGGCTTTTCGTTTGATCCCATAAGCCGCATGGTCAGGACACCTCAGATGGAGAGAGGGGGGGGAAGATCAAAATTTAGACAGTCCAGTGCAGTACTTGACATATTTAATGATAGTGTTATAATGTATTCTCATGCCTAGTGTCCTTTCCGACGCTTTCCACTACAGTTGTACCACTATCAAAGGTGTGGTCTCAATCCTGCAAGGATCTGCTCCTGCCTCAATTACTGCAATCTGGCTCCCGGAAACATGGCTGCCATCCTCTACGTTGTCCAGCACGAAGACAGCGAGTGGGCATTGATAATGCGACCCAAAGTTCTGGCTGCCTACGCCGGTAGGAAAGATTTCCTGAGCGGACGTACCTTGGTGACATCGGTTTGAAATGAAGCATGGCTTTCCAGATGTAAGTTGTACTGAAGCTGACTGAATGATAAATGGTCTTTATTAGGCACCCTTTGGGTTGCTGTGCAAGAGCAAAGGTTGGTCCAGACCCTTGATTATAGATTTTTTTGTGCAGATTACAATTGATTTGTTGTTGAAATACTTGTTGCATATAGAATATGCATTGCATGTATTTTGCATATATGATCATATATGTATCTCTTAAACATTTACATATTGAATTTGCATAATATTATATATACACAGTATATCATACAACTTCATTAAAACACTTGCAAGTACTTTCAGAGTTGTTCAAAGGGGACCGCAGTGGGGCGCCAAGGAACAACGGGCCAGCAAAACCCGAGCAGGTGGCCAGTACAAGAGCGAACTCCAACACCTGGACGATTTCGAGAGGAAACCATGCACGGTTGAAACCGACCTATTGTATACTTAGTGACATGGACCAAGACTTAAGAGAGGACTAAGTCATAAGACTTATGACTTAGTTGTCAGATAATGGCAAACCAATATTTTGATGTCTTGTGAGGTTGTGAGACCAAGAAGTTTTAGCAAATTGCTCTCGCATCGTTCTGTTTTGTTCGGAAGGATGGAGCTGGGCGGCAAAGTATGCAAGCTATCCATGTACTTGAAGACCAAGCTGTCGCCACAGTTGAGGACATTTTGCAATGTTGAAGTTGTCAATGGACCAGGTTGTATCATTTTCTAAACTTGGCGCAATTTTAGAGAAATGTTCAAAGGGGATCGAAGGGGCAGGTAGTAACAATGTAGCAACCATGTTGGCAGGAAGGCCCGGTGCCTTTGCATTTTCCTGTGTGGGCTGCTAGAGTCACACCGGGCATCAACGACATGGACGTTGCAAAGTCACCATTTCGATCAGTGCCGCCCCTGGTGATGTCACTGTGACTTCTAAAACTCTCAAACTTCACCCAATGTCATCAAAATCAGACAGATGACTTGTCCAAATATGTTCAAATGTTGAAATTGACATTAGTTGACTGGCTGCCCTTCCAACCCGACATGTTTATAAGGTGAGTTCCCGGAGAGAAGCAGTCGACTAATTCGATTGGAGGATCGTTCCCGAATTTGCAAGAAAAAAAGCCAGGAACGCTGCCCGTGCATGTTTCAAACCATAGAAAACGCTGCCTTAACTGTCCAAACTCAATTTGGTGTGAACTATGAGATTGGCAAATTCACTACTCTAAGAATCAAATGATATGGAATTAACATCATTTCTTGGAAGTGTGTCAGGTTGACATTTGATGTATCCTTAACAATCAACTTGTGCACATTGTGCACATTGAATCGAAACCGAGGCAAGTCTTGCAGACATTGCTGACCATGTATCGCTGCAGTAGTCGGGTTCTGGCAGAGCCAGAGGCTGGGCTTCCCACCAAATGCAGCACTGATCACATTTCTTGTTTCGAAACGAGTCACTCCGAAAAGGGCACCCTCTCGTTGAATAGGAAACTAGCTTGTTTCGAAAAAAATGCAAAAATTGCTTGTCTCTCTTTTTCTTATGCGCTATGTCGAAGCGTGTGCTTCGGTAAAGGAGAACTTCGTCCTCCGTGTAGAGCGACTCTTGGCAAACAGTTCCGTCAGGCGTGGTCCAACAGGGTTGAAATGCCGCCATTTGTCAAGCAGTTTGCTCTTTCATTACTTTAAGTAGGCTTGATTGCAGCTTCAGTGTTCTTGTGGCAAAGATCACAAACTGGAAAGTGTTGACACTATGGATGTGGCCTATGGACACAGAATCTTTCCTGGACATGCAGGTATATTCTGCGCTCACCTCAAGACTCTCAAGCTGATGGCATCATGTGTTGTCACAAATCGGCAAAGGATTCAAGAGTTCAAACGGCAATGATTACTTTGGCTTACTCTAACTACGAATGGTTGAAAGGCCTGTGTTGTTAAATTTGATTGAATGGTTGAAGGATGTGTAATCCTTTGAAACAGTGTTATTTTGTTCATTTTTCCGAGGCAACAACACCAGATGGCCAAGCAACCTCAGGCTGATGGACATTTCACTAAATTGTGTCATGTCCTGGCTTGATGTTTTCGTTTGGGGTACATCATATACATAGAATAGATAGAAATATATATCATGAGATATCATAAATACATACAGTAAACAATCATAATCATGATACCATGCAGACGTCGCGTGATAGCTGTGCTGTACATTTTCCTGCAGGGCGCTGAAGTCATGGAGAGCATGATTTATGCAGACTCCTCCCGGAAACGGAGAAGTGCGCTGGTTTTTATGTTGTGCACAGCCGTATGGCAAACTAAAGCTTGCATCATCTGTCTCTTTATAATTCGTCTGCACGTATTCAAACAAGGTGTCAAGAGATGCGGTTCAAATGTTGTATCTCATGATTTTTCACGCGAGCTTGGAACTTTGCGGAAACTATATGGATTCATGCAGGTCACTCAAAGAGCAGGCAGCTGGATGAGGTGACTTGAACCACGTTGGTCAGCACAAGAAATTGTACTTCCTGGGTCTTATTTGTTTCTATAGCCATACTTGAGTCAATTTTCATGCCACGGCCACCTCCATTTGGAATTCGGCAGGATGAAGAGGGGGAGGAGGACGTTGAACTTATTTCCAATGTCGGCTTGCGCCCTCATCTAGGTGCCTTGATACATACATGGTGTCAAAGTGCCGTGCTGCATTTCTGGTGCTCTTTGAAGGTTGGAAAGATGCGGATCCGACCATAAACTGTTTGGACTGGCATTCTGCTCACAGTATTCTTGACATTCCCCGAAACACTTGCCACGGAAATGGAAATATATTTTTTTCTACTTTTCAACTTCTTCCAGTTCTCAGCTTTCTGTCTTTGTAACTGTCTCCACTGTTACTTTTTATTGACTCTTGCTGCAGACCTTTGCAGGCTTGTCAATCTCAGAGGCTTCTGTAGACCTGCGAAGCGAAGCTTCAGAAAGAAGGCGCCTTCTTTCTGATGCACCCTTGGAGGGTGCGTGAAACCATAGTCAGGTACCGTTTGTTGTGGATATCGCAGAAGATACCATATTAGAATGTATACCAAATTATCCAAAGAGTTGGTGATTGGGAAATCCTGAGTGAGGGTCATGGTCGATCAGAAGTTTTCAGATAGGTTATGGTATATTACTGGCTCCAAGTGCCACTTGTGTACCTTTGTGTGCCAGTGTATCGCACTATGACACTCAGACAGGGTGGTTGAAGATCGACGGGTGCTGAAATCACCCTTCTTCAAATCCTGGGAGGACAGCTCCGTTGTACGGATGGCACATCAATTCCAAGATGATGTTACATGATACATGGTCAAAGCTCATGTTTGTATCTTCGTTGGCTTGATTCCGTGGTTCGCGGTGTTTGTTCATTTGTTTGTTTGTTTGTTTGTCTGTCTGTCTGTCTGTCTGTTTGATCGATAGATTGCTTGCTTGATTCTTTCCTTCTTTCGTTGTTTAGTTAAATAGCTTGCTGGCTGGCTGGCTGGCTTGCTTGCTTGCTTCTTTCTTTCTTTCTTTCTTTCTTCCTTTTCTTTTTTTTCTTTTTTTCTTTTTTTTTCTTTCTTTTTTTTCTTTCTTTTTCTTTCTTTCTTTCTTTCTTTCTTTCTTTTTTTCTTTCTTTAGTTTAATTAAGTAGCTTGCTTGCTTTCTTGTTCTCTTGTTTGCACAGCATCATTCAACCACACCTAGAGCCTAGGGTCTGCGTGTTGGATGAACTGATATGATCTCATGCTACTGGGTATCTTGACAACACGTCCAATATCCAGTGGTGACTGAAACCTAGTCCTTCAATGCCCTAAACAAGCACAGCAGACTTTCGTCTCAGACGCAAGACAGTTCCTCATTCTTCAAAGTTTCAGTGGTGGCAAGCTTTCCCCTTCAATTTTCTGTGACTGATGGATACTTGATGTTGCTCGTCTGATCTCGGTGCAATCAGCTGTGTCAGTTGTTACCCATGCAGGATTTTATGGACTTCGACAACAACTACAAAAATAAGACTCTTGGATGTGCAAACGCACTGTAGCAATCTCTAGCAATCTGTAGCACACTTGCCGTACATTTGTCTTCCGCGCTTTGGAATTCTGAGCTGAGACCCTGATCAGGATTCCAATCACCCAAAGCGAGTCCTGAGCTCAGTCCACACAAGGCAAGCCTCGTGCCTGTCTGATTGCCTTACTGATTAAAACATATAAAACATGTTCGACACTGAGTTTCATGCTTCTACTGGAGAAGGAGGCACAAGGTATGCAAGGCTGGCCTTGTGATGTTCGAAGAGACACTGTTTCAGTGGGCAGCGGGTTCACATAGGTACAAAGAGTTGCAGTTTCACGTGGACAGGTTGGGATCTTTGTGTTGATCGCAAAGAGATCAAAGTGGCCAAGGCCCCGCCACATGGCAAGCTGACGGTCGATATCTGTCGATACTGTTGTATGGCACATGGAGTTTCCCAGTCATGCCCCCCTCTGGTCAATTTTGTCAGACCATTCAATCGGATGGCTCTGGATGTGTCTTCCTACGGGCAAGATGCTCAGATGTTCGGTATGCTGCCTTTGTCCTGATGGTGGTGCAGGCTCTTTTGCAAAATTGCTTTCACGTAGACTTGAACGCAACTGTGATCCGTTGTGACGATGTGCCAAGGCGTGGTCGACTCTGCCAGAGGTTGAGCCAGAGGTTGTTTTCCACATGTTCCACAAGTGCGAGAAGCGCATGCAGTGCCTTGTCTCCATAGTGAAACTGGGTCCAAAAAATGTGTTGTCTGACTGAAGTACAATTCATCTTCATCCTTGCAAAGACATCCTGACCTTGGAAAATGAAAACTGACAAAAATATATAATGTATTGTATCTGTGTGTTATACTGTTATTTTCCTTGAACGCCTGCCACGCGTGCTTTTGAGGTGGGATCGAGCTTTCTTTGATATGAAGGTTGTCGAGAACATCGAGGTTGCGGAAGTTCAAAACTTTGGAAAATCAGAAACCAAGTCATGGAGTCGGAGTCATCAAGATTCAAGATTTCAACATATTTCAACATGTTTAATTGGACCGTGCCTTACACGTTGAAACAGAAAGCAGAGCCAAGCTTCAAATCTCATCCTGTTGAATCTTCAGAATCATTCATTTCTGAACCGTCAGTTGTTTTTCAGGGACTGACCTTTACATTTTCAATCAAGAAAAGCGTTGCACATGAGCGTTCGTTTACATGTTTTCTCCAAATACTCTCGCCAGACTTTCGCACCGCAGGGTTCAGACATCCTCTACAGTGTTCTGCGAGTGCCAGCAGCTTGGGGCTCAGACTGCTGTTAATCCGAGCGCTACTGTACTGATTGCCTTTGCCGGTCGCATCGTCAGAAGGAAGCAAAAAAGATGCACATACTCAGAGTGCTGAAGAGCTTGTCACACTTCTTTCTGAAAGTCGCGTCAATCATTGGAGGCGTTCAACTTCCCAGTACAACTTGATGATGCGATCAGATTTCCACGATTCCTTCTGAACACCTTCCATCATTTTCCCATGCCTAGATCGACATCACACCGGATGGTCAGGTTTCAGTTCTCCCGACAAGTGTTTTTTCTCACTTTTTTTGACACAATTTCAAAACCTGATTCCCCTGCCTCTTTCTCCTAACAATGATGATACTGATGATTTTTTTATGCATGTTTTAAACTTTGCATAAGTCACAATGTCCTTGTCTTTTCTATACTTTCATCATCCAGCTTCCATATTTGCCCGTTGCGCTCAGTTTACATCTCGTGATTACGTCCAGTATCGTCGAGCAAAGGTTTTGGAGGTCATGGACTTGCAACTCTTTTTTCCCGATTGCACCATGCTCTGAAATGTTGATATCATTTAATATGGATTTGGACACCTTGCTGATTCTCAATCCTGTAGAATGATTCGGTAGAATTCAATCCTGTACTGATTCTCGGGCTGCACTGCAGGATGGCACCATTCTTATCAGCCTGAGATCTGCCTTACATCCCGACTTACCAGAAAAGAGCGGGTCACAGTCCCAGAATGCAGAGAGTTGAATGGCAGCTCTTTCTTTCTGATTCATTCATCATGCTTGTTGATGATATTGCAGCGGTGGATATGGTGAACTTATCCAGTGACGATTTGCCCCAGGATGATCCGTGCTGAATCCTTCACTTCTGGGTATGTAATAAGAAGCTACACAGAGGGGTCTGTGTCTCAGCCCTTACAGTCGCGGTGGAGCATGTAACAAGCAGCTGAGACTGTGAAAAAACCATGAATTCCACCGAGGAGTGAGAGGGGTACCAAAATCTTTTTGATGACATGCACCGACGTGAAGGAGCGAACTGAGCATGTTGCCCCACCTGATCAGTGCAGCTTGTTCTCTTCAACAAACGTTCCAATTGATGCTGCGTTGAATTTGCTTATATAGTTCATTAACGTTCATTACATGTGCATTTTAGTACGCTGACGCTGCTGACGTTGAAAAGACCGGAAGATTCGACACATAAAGAGACACGCGTTCCCACCAGACGAAATATGACGACACGAGTTGCAATGCCCTTTGGAAGAACTACTTTATTTGAAGTTGGGCAGGGCATCATTCCCAAGTTCATCATCAATTTCGTGGCACCTCGCAAGCCTGGAGAATGGATCGAATGCTTGAAGAAGGCCAGTGAAGGGCATCCAATTGCTGTTTCGATGGTTGCCCAAAACATGCATTTCCCGGGAGGCATGCCTCGAATATCAAGCTGCCAACCCAGACTTTGCACACTTGAAGGAGGACGATGAAATGATGAAACAGTCAGATTAAATGGTACATGTCACATCATGCTCACATGTTTCATCATGTTTCAATATTTGTAGGTGTGGAAATGAGGTGAGACCAGATAACGGCAGTTTACGAGTTGTTTGTACCCGTGGCACGAGAGTTTGCTTCTCTTCTCCGATTTGACCCACAGGACTTAGAACCGTACACAAAGTACCATCCATTTGACTTTGAGGACAGTTTGAGTTGGCAGATGATTGCCAGAGAGTTCCAGGGTTTTGGCTAAAAATTGTTGTCCACAACAACAATCTGCCAGATCTGCCATGCATTGAATACGTGAACAGTATACTTGAATCTTTGAAGGACCTGCTTATGATTTTATATAGACCCTTCTTAGACATTCTTAGACCATCTGAGAATCTACGGAAAACAGGCCTGAAATCTCAAAGGTCTAAAAAAGGTAGTTTCGGATTTACATGAAATCTATGTAGTCTATGCATGATAGCATTTTGGACCAGGTTTTTTGGGTCTACAATGAAACTTCTAGGCTCCCTCCACAGCTGAGGGTATAAAAACGAGAGAAGCTGAGAAAGCAACAAGATGAGACTACTCCCACTTCCAACTATCTGGTACTCGTATTTTCTTTGTGGTTCTGCCGACTTCTTGCACCAGACAGTGTGCGACCACAATGTGAATGGATACACAACTTATGTGCCCTAAGTGGAGCTTATTTTTTAGATCGTGAATTGTGTACTGTAGTACTGTACAGTCAGTATGACTTAGGAAAGTACTTTGAAAAAAATACAATTTGTATCAATTTGTCAAAACTGTGCTGGTGGCTTTGAGGTGACCCTGCTCTGGTATGCTGACCTTGTTTGGACAGGACTGTGATGAAGCAGTGCCACCCGCTAGTCCCGGAGCGGAATCGACCCTAGTTGAGGAGGCGCCGGTTGGGAATGGTCTTCCCGCAATGTGTGGTAGACAAGTTGGAGTGAGTGGAAGAACGTTCCATTCAAAATGAATTGAACTTACTCATTCTTACTCATTTGGTCTGTGTGCTTTGTTTGATTGCAGGCCACACGAGTTGGACTTTAGCGAGCAGGCGCAGACAGCCAAGACATTCGGATTTCTGAGTCAATCGACATTGATCTGTGCAGATTTGAGCTAAGCGTAACATTTCAGCTTTTGCACCAAGATGCGTGAGGTCAAGTGATTAGCTCGAACATGCACCTTTGTCTTGCCCAAAGGGCAGCGGCAGGGTGCAAATAATCTGCCATTGTTGTCTCACTACTCTTGGAACGCCTTTTTGCTTGCCATGCAGCATAGTCTGGCGACTTCAGAGGCATACAGATCTGACGGTCTGTAGTTTCGCAAATTTTCAATTTTGACGGACATTCCCTAGTCTTAGGCTTCGGCAAATTTGAACAACATTCGCATTGAATTTGACAGGGCGCAGTTGCTAATGATGCCGCTTGCGCCTGTCTCAGCATTTGATAGAAACTTTCCAGACAGCCATCACTGAGGGTTTTAACAGTGTGTTGGCTCCTAAGTTTTCACA
The DNA here is from genome assembly GCA_000507305.1 of Breviolum minutum Mf 1.05b.01. Classification (NCBI taxonomy): domain Eukaryota; class Dinophyceae; order Suessiales; family Symbiodiniaceae; genus Breviolum; species Breviolum minutum. The sequence goes on along the minus strand of DF239098.1, from coordinate 251,608 downwards.
ATTTTTCACGGAAACCACCATTCAGCTAACCTTTTCAATCCTTTTCAGAAGCGTTTTCTGGATTTGAGACACAAACCCTCGATCTCCTTCCCTTGCTGTGGGTTTTGCTCGGAAAGAAGCCGTACAAACGAAACCCAGTAAAAGAGAGCTGTGACGCAATTCGATTTGCATAAGTTGTGCACTTGTCCACGCGATGCAGTTGTCCAGGTGCAAGATGTGCAAGACTCGTCGGTTGAAGTACAAAAGCTGATTTAGACTGTACACCGCCTTTCATCCGGTTAGACTTTGAAGGTTACCTGGAACTTCACTGATAGCTGTACTTCAATCTTGGCTCAGAAACTTGAGTGGCGCTTTTTGTCCATCTTCCACCGCAGGCACATTGGGAATTTCAATTGCATCCAAGTAAAGAGTTTTTTTGCATTTGTGCCTTCCATGCATTTATGATGCACATTGCTGAGGCCATGGCGGAAGAGGAGGCAGGGACGGGTGCTTCAACAAATCTGGGCCGTCTTGGCCCATGCAGATGACCTTAGCCCATCCTAGCAAGCCAATTGGAATCAATTGGCCATTTCTAGGATTTTAGTGCCAAGATGCGAGTTGTTGCAGGGTTAGATTCGGTTCGTGGGATCATGACCTTAGCCATCTGACACGCGGAGAGGTAGAGGTGCCTCCTGAGCCTGTACCTTCCCTCACAGATGCTTGCTTCACATTCATTGTGATTCAGGTGACAAATTCAGACCCCTTACAATCCTTGTCAATCCTAGGTAGGGATTCTGTCCAGCAGATGAGACGAATCTCTTCTAGATCAGAATTCATCTTTAAGGCTTCCAGAGCCCCTTCACTTTTAAACCTGGAACACGTTGTGCATTTGTGGGAGTTTCAAAATGGAGGCATCTTCTCGAGGTTTCCAGCTCAAATTATCCCAAAGTCATCATTTTGGAGATGCCTGCTAAGGACGAGGAAATCCAAAGCCGGCTCACCATTTTCAATGAGATCTTCAATGGATATGAAGCACTTGAGGTGTGCATGATGTGACACGCCAACCTACATTGACCCGTACAACACAGAACTTTCGCAAAACACCAGCACTCTTGAGTGTCGTTGAGACTCTTATTTTTGTAATTTGAGAACCTTCTTCTTCTCTGCCAGAAATCATGATGGGGTACTGGTAGCATCTTGTAGCTTACAGTGCTTTTGATGACCGTCGGGGTGAACTATAGAGAAGTTGAAGAAGTGATACATCTGAGGACAGCAGATGCTCTCACCTAGTTATGCCAGGTTAAGCAAAAGTCCATGGCAGAGCGGCGCGAAAAGGAGGCCACCTTCATGCTGTTTGAGACCTGTTGATGTTGAAACTCAGACAAACTGAAAAGTCAGACAAAAATTGCCTGTTGAGCATGCGATTGAATCACTGCCAGGCGCCTCCACCAGTTCAAAACGAGGATGGAGAGGACCAAGAGCCACCCGAGGTGGGCTCGTTGTTGGTTGACATGAGTCTTGATGCTCTGAAACGAATCCTTCACTCAACTCGGGAGATGTGGTTCCTGTCTTCTATCGTAGACTTGTGAGATGTTGTTGACATTCGAGAAGCTGGATTGCGTCTCAAGACTGTAAAATATATCTGAACAGCTGAATGAAGTGAATACCCTTTTCAGGTAACTCCGAACATTGCTCTGGCCTACAGCGAGCTGAACTTCTGCGTTGTTGCTTGGCAAAGCACCGACCCTGCACGCTGATCTGGATACTGTGCATATCCCTGTTCGACGATAGACATATCAGATGCTTTAAAAAACAAACCAAACCAACACACGAGAGCTTGCAACGTTAGACACCTTGTCTTAGTTTGTCGATGTTCCGTTTGCCTAATGATTCCAAATTCCATATGATTCCTATAATTCGAAAGTTCGGTCAAATGACGTGACACAAAAGAATACAGTAAACATGAGATAAAAAAATACTATTTTCCAATCTTCCATCAAAATCAGTAGCTTCTCAGAATCTTCCCATCAGATGTTTCTACTGTTCCTGCTTGTCATCATCTTCACATCATGGGCGTTTTGATTTATCCATTTTCAAAACGGCATCAGGTTGCTCAACTTGTGAACTTGGTGAAGTCAGCATGTGGCCCCATGTATCCAGGGCAAGGCTGGATACGTTAGATATTGTCAATATGGGGACTAGCTTTGGAATCCTTATTGGCTGTTGGCATGATTGCCTTTACAAGCCAGAAGGGTGTTGATTGGTGTTGATGTCTTTCGTTCTCCCATCTCCCATTTTGATGATTCAACGGTAAGAGATAGGGATAGAGAAGGATACTGATGTTCAAGCGTTGGTATCAATACCCCAATGCAGGTGTTTTCCTGGACTTTGGCAGCGGCTGTGGAAAGCTGTGCTTGGCAGCAGCCCTTCTGCACCCCTTCCAAAAGGCCGGGCAGAAAGCCAAAATCAGCTCAGTCATGGTCCAACTATGTCAGAGTCATGGAATGGATTTCCTTGAAACTAACAATTGCGGTGATTCCATTGATTTCCCTTTGAATGGTTTTGAGCTGACCTGGTACATCCAAAACAGATCCATCCCAACTCTATTCCGTTTGCTAAATGTTGTCACTTTAAGGTCATCGGCATCGAAACCTTGCAGAGCCTCAATGACATTGAAGCACAAGTTCAGACAAAGTACGCTGAGGCTAACATCCATTTCGTGATTTCACAGAGAATTGAACGACCAGTGAACATTGGACTCACTATGACCTGTCAGGTCGAACTCCCTGAAGGGATGGTGAAACCAGAGATGAGCTTTGTAAAAGGCGAGGGAAATGGACAAAAACATCTCGAATATTCGAATCAAAGTTCCGCATACCATCGATCTACTGAATCTGGGAGTGACTGTGGGTCTTGGAGGTGACTTTGTGTCAGAATTTGATGGGGTCTTGGAGCCCATCGCACCTGAGGCAGGTTTGATTTGTGACCAGTCATCCTGTGACTGCTGTTTTGCGCATATGCAAACAGATAGATATATTTCATTATATTTTCATATTATATGTATGCATGTGCAGACAGGATTGGGTCCCCAACATCTCTAGTTTGGTTGAAGTGTCACTTAACTTACAAGCAGACTACGTATTGGGGCTGGATTTTGCCTTTGGGACTGAAATCCCTGAATAAATCAACGAGACCCGGGAGTGGATCCCATCCAAATTCAATTGGGTCAGACGGTCAGACACTGTGTCGAGACTGAGTTTCTGCAATCGTTTCGCTCAATCCTTGGAGCCTTTTCAAGCTTTCTGTTCACAAGTTTTTGTGGTCTCTCCCGTTCCCAGAATTGATCTTTGCTTTTTGAATTTCTGTAGTGCTTTGGAATTTTGAAGTGCGTTGGGGTAGCAGGGTATTTGGTAGCGTGCCTGACCATACCCGGCCTTGAGAGATGAACTGGAAAGAGTGATCCTTTTGAGAACTTTTCAAAAGCACTAAACAACAGCAGGTGTGCCTTTCTTGGACATTGGGACTTCAGAGTGTGAGTAGAACACAAGGAACAATGTTCTCACAAGGGAAGACCTGACAACATAATAAAACATGCCCTTTTTTGCCTTCCTGTGCCTTTGGAGATTCTTGGTTTTACAGTAGGCGTAGGACGTGCTCTTGATGTTTCGGCATGTATTGGCACCTGCCATCTCCAATTCGTTGGTTCCTTCCGGGTAGAACTTCTCGTTGGCGCAGGCGACCTTTGCCATCGCCGTCGCGACAACTTTTGGAGATCCAGAGATGCAAGCTGTGGCCAAGCTGGCATCAAAGATGCCTCAAGGCTCTGATATCTTACATCCGATCTCATTTCTGCAGACCATCTCAATCTATACAAAAAATATCCTGGATACGCCTAGACATCCTTCTATAATGCATTGATGTTCGTTGATATGCCTTGATAGAATAATCATGACACCCAGGGGTAAGCGACTACATTCACCTCTTATTATACACGTCGTACTATACAATTTGTTTCTAAAGCAATGATTTCTTGCAAAAAGGTTGGACCCTTTTTACAAAAGCATACGGCATGCAAGCACTCCAATCATAATATCGTGGTCAGCTAAGCAACTGCAAGGCGCTTCCCTCTTTCTTGTCACCCAGAAACTGGAAGAGTCGCTGGTGGTGGACGTCAGAACCCCAGGGCCGACTTGATGCTGGAACTAGATCTTGTTGAACACAGAAATTTGATTGACACCGAAACTTGAAACCCTTGAACCATTGGTAGACCATGAAACATCAATAAGCATAGTAAGACATATGCCATATGCATAGAATTGAACAGATATCGGATATTGTAGACTGCAAGCTTCAGATGTGGTTGGATGTGTCACAATAAGGTGGAAGACACTTTCATTCATAACAAACTCCACAGTTTTGCTGCGTGCACTTGGGCCAGGTGAATCGCAATCCTCGACAGAGGCGTTCTGTGGCTACAAAGAAAGCCTTGGCAAAACGAGGTGTTGAGCCCACAGGCCACAGCTGTGGAGTCACAACGGACCTCTCAACAATACACTGCCTCTGTGCCTTTGTGCTTTCTTTATGCTGTTCTTCAGGTATTTGTTGATCTTTGAAGCGGTGTTTTCGAAGTTGTCCTAATGATGATGGTCCAATGATGTCCCAGCATTTCTGATCCAGGCATTGAAATTGAGCTGGAGACGGCAGAGAATGATCCAAATGGTTGGAGGCTTCTGGTACATTTTTTTTCCCTAAGAACCGTGACCTACAATTTCCACATTCTTAGCGCTGAAATTCCCTGTCCCTGTGGCCCTGCCAGGTTGAAGGATACAGTGCCTCTAGAATTGGAGTGGGGCACTACAAATTGTTGCTTGACTTGTCAGCCTTTGTCAGCATTTCTGCGTTGTTGATGTTGAAGAATTTGGAGTTCTCAAGGTCTGAAGGTGCCAGGATCACCTTGTTTGTGGAAACGGGATGGTGTGTGGCTAAAGGTGACCTTCCTGCGAGTCTGAATGCTAAGGCTACTTGTACAAGAAATACAGCTATCCCTATTGTGATGTGGTGATCTCAGAACCAAAATGGCACGCCTTGTCCCAGGTATACCCCCTGAATGGTTGCCGCTCAGGTCCGTGACATTTGTATGGCAACTCCTCTTCCAGATGCAGAAGTGCGATCCCAAGACTTGCTTGTTGAACCTACACTCGCAGCTTCCATCAACATTTTCCATAACGTTCGCAATCATCTATTATATGTATATACCCTATATATCCAATTATATCCCTATTTATATATATAATGATTCGTATTAGTAGGAGTGTTATTCCTGTTGTTAAAAACCTTCCCAACTTGGAAGTGAATATTCGTGATACCAAGAACCTTGGTCATGAATAACTACATTTGCCTGAAAGGATCAAACGGTGCTGCCAGCGTTCTACCTCAACCTCACAACTGTGGTGTTTGGGCCTTACGCCACAAATGAAAGAAAAGGCAACATATCTGAACAAGAAAGGTTCATGAAGATGAAATGCAGAAATGAACACGTAATCCACGCCGTGCTGACTTGGCATATGCTTCTTTCGGTGCGGCAATGGCCCACTTGTCATCAGGACCTGAGAGAAACTGGTCCACTTTCGCTCCTTATCCCCCTTGCGCCACACCAAAGGTACTTGGATGATCTCACGCAGACGGAAGTGGAAGTCTCCAAGACCGCGCCATTTTGTGAGGCGACTGGTCCATGTCATTGCCACAGGCATGCCCATACCAACCTATTTTAAAAACTGTATTACACTGCTTCCAGCTACCGCCTGCTTAGATAGTTTGTGGTTTTGTCGTAGAACATGCAAAGGCACTTGAAATATATATAATATATACAGTGGCCGACTGGAGCAGCATATGCACTTTTGGAAGGAAAGTCGCAAGAAAGCCTTGAGCTTATACGAGACGCTGCTTGGTGTGAATGGTTTGGCAGGCCTTTCCCTCTCCAGACGGGGCTTGATTTGGTACCCGGACTGACAAGCACGCTGCAAGTGCAGTCATTCCATTTTCAAGGGAACATCTAAATGTCGCAAGGGACATCATGTTCGAGGCCTTCGATACATTAGGCATACTGCCTAGGCTGTCGTGAAATCTTGCAAGAAAAATTAAGAAAATCACATATACAAAATGTCGTTCTACACCGACTTGCATCGTAGATGATTGAAATAGTAGGAAATACTTCTGGTCGGAATGGAGTTTGCATCTAAGCTAAACAAAAGAGTTGCGTGTGCATTCTCAGTAGATCTGGACCTTGTTTGTCAATATGATGATGATGATGATGATGATGATGATGATGATGATGATGATGATGATGATGATGATGATGATGATGATGATGATGATGATGATGATGATGATGATGATGATGATGATGATGATGATGTTGCTTTGATGTTATATGAGATACAATTGATGATATATAAACTTCCTAGAACATATGTTTGGTAATTTTTCACATTGTAGAAAGAAGGCTTGGTCAAGTCCACTTTCTGCCATTTGCCTAGGAAACTCGCGACTGCCAAGACTAAAGCAGGCGAGAAAAATCCCGAGGCAGTGGCAGAGGCAATGGCTCACGTGCGGCAGCTCGTCTAATAGTGAACATTTCCTTTCAGACCTTCAGAAGTGAGTGATGAACTTTTTTAAAGGTTTAGTTCTGATCGTTGTCAGCCTTACGCAAGCTTTAGCCCAGGGCGGAGAATGAGACCTTTGCACAAGATGGCAACGTGAAGTGGAACCTAGAGGAGGCATGAGTTCGCACGGGCTTTGAGTGCGCGGGGAATTTTCTGACATGGTATTGAGATTCTTGGTGATTCTCGCTTGCATCAAACTTTTATTTCTGGAATCGGGGTTTTCCAAAGTTTTTCTAAGCAAAGTCCATGTTTGGGAAATTTGAAAGAAGTCCAAGTAGCATGAACATCTTAAGACGGGTGTCAAAGTTCCATCAACTTATAATAATCGTTCTGGAATGTTCTGGATATCTGGATATCTTTCATCTTTTGAATAGCTCATGACCCCTCACAATTTTGACATCCTTGAGCTGTGGCAGGCCACTGACACGGCCAAGTTGGTGGAAACACTGAAGCTTGGCACAGAATTTGGACGAGCTTGGATGCTTACCACGCTTGCCGGGCCACGGCACATGGAAGGGGAGTAGATGGGTCAATGCAAAAAAATATAATATAATATAGTATAAGATAATATGATATGATATAATATAGTATAATATCATATAATATGATATGATATGATATGATATGTACACATAGTAGATATGAAAATACTGTAAGCAATTTGCATACGCATCAGTACACCAACTATCTAACTATATCATCCTATTGGATCCTATTGTACATCATTCCTTGTTTCGGTGATTGTTTGCCTATGTTTTCTTGCGTATGTTTGCTCAGAAGCGCCCAATGATAAGCCAAGGATTTCGGAACATGGACTTCCAGCAAGTGATCCCAAGGCCTAGACTTGTTCCTGGTGCTGCTAATGCCTACAAATGTTTGAGTCAATCTAGCTCGTCAGGTCTTCGTTATGCTTGGCATGAAAGTAATGTACTCGTACCAATTTGGCATCAGGTTTTGTGAGATGATAGACTGACCTTCAGTGGAACTAGGAAGTACCTAGTGACTCACCACTACAACATCGCGGGCTTGCAAGAGCCCTGATCGAATATCGCTTTTGAATCAAGTCCAAAGACGTCCAAAGTCGCAATTGTGTTACAAATCTAAGTTTACAGATAGAGTCGCATCAGAGTCTGACGGACTCGCTGGTTTGAAAGAATTGAATCAAACAATCCAAATATTAGCGTGGAACATTGGCCCGGCTTGTCAGGTGGCAGAGTTCATGGGGACAAAGTGGTTGGCTGCTTGTCGTGAACTCGATACCGAATCAACAGGCGTGAAGGGCGAAGTTTGAAGTTTGGAAGCGGAACTTCATGTATCGCGGAAACATCGGACATTCAAGGATTTAAAGGCATCTTACGCTCACAGACATGCCTGTTCACAAAGCTGTTTGCAGCTTTGTGGAGGAGTGATCTCCGAAACGCAACTACCTACTGTGTGGGGCAAGGCAAGGTTCCAATTTTCAATCCATGTCAATCCAGTATTGTCGAATCTTGGAACGACTGCCACCAGTGGTTCAAGAATGATCCATTGAGTCTTTCTTGCAGGTGAAGACCGGCTTTGCCCAATTCATAGAAGGCTGGGCACAGAAAGAGTAAACAAGGTAAGCAAAAAGCAAGAAATGCATACAAACAAAGATCATGGTTCTAATACCTGTGTCTTGTGATGCCTGATGTATGAATTGCTGTGGAGTGGATGGCACGCAAGCTAACATTCAATGAAATTCAACATGCTTTGCCCCAAGTCTGGGCAACAAAATTGGGATGAACCTGTTAAACTTTTTAATTCTTCCAGTGAGAGTCATTAGATGTTCATTGGCTGCAATGCCCCAGGCTGGGTGACGGAGTTCCAACATCCTGGTGGATACGTCCCATATGTCGATCCGAAGCCAGAAGAAATGCAGGAATATGTTTGAGGGTGTGGATATTGTATGATATTGTGGATATTTGATTTCTTTGTCAAGTGGTCAGAAATTGTGTGGCCGCTTGTTTGCGAGGTGTTTCACCCCAGCTGGGAAGTTTAGTGGCCTGCAGACTCGGAGGAAGTGTATTACTTATTATATATTGTCTTATTATCGACAATGTATTATTCATGTATGGAGATCTATGAAAACTGTGAGTCTTTCAAAATGCAGCACTGACAAAACTCCACAAAATCATATAAAGTGTATCTATATAGTCGAGGAGGCACTTCGAATGCTTTCAAAGTGTTTTGTAGTGAATTGACCGATCTTTGTCGATGCAATGGTCTCACCGTGCTCGCCCAAGCTCTTGCGAAGCAGCAAAACTATGCAAAAACATCCATCTCCGCTCAAGACTTCCTGTGCGCAGTCGGGAGTGATTTTGCACATCGGTATTGGCACTTTGGGTTCCCACATGCTGTTCCATGCGTATGTATTTTGCTGGGCTTTTGGACTGGTTGGGGTGATATAGGCCGTGAAATCAATGATGGACATTGGAACAGGAACCAGTGATGCCAGTAAAGGAGTTGTGTGCATCCTTGTCCCTGACACAACACTTTTGCTGATTACGAGGGAACTTGTAAAACATTGGACCTATATTATATATGCTCTTATTGGGGCTTCTTTCAAACCAGAACCTACTTGCAGGTGTCACCCCTTCCATTTTTAAGTCTCGAAGTCATGGCATGCACCCGATGCACCCCTCGCAGGGGCGTGGACTTGTGCAGCTGGGCTCACAAATGCACCATGCAGCTGGGCTGCCACAGGAGTGATGCTGCGTCTAGTGGTTGAAAGTGGTTGCTGAATATGAGCTATACATTTCCAGAGGCTTGAGCCCTCCAGAGTTCCTGGCACATTAGACATTTGCTGGCCAGGAGCAAAACGCCAGCATCCTTGTTCCGCTGCTAGAGGCTGTCTGATTTCCGCCAGGGAATGTCGAATGTCGTATCGTCTACTGGATCTAGACTGACAATTGACAATGGGTTTGGTTCTTGCGACATATTTAGAAGACCCCACGATAAAACAATCTTCTCGACTTTTCTTGCAGCCTGCCAGCGTGTGAACTCAAATTTGTTGAAAATCTCAATGGACAAGGCCAGTGTTGAGTTCACAAAGTCCATCGACTCTCAGGTGGATCAGGGCGCGCAAAGTGATGCAGAGCATTTGGCAGTTTTAGATGATGGCTCTGCCGTTGGGGCCTCGGCCAAAGGTAGAGTTTGATGAAATGCCTGGCTTAGGGAGGAGATTGAAACTACTCGTACCTGGTTGGACCTTGCTAGGCAAAATCCTATAGTACTGTTATCACACTTTGTTCAATCTGTGTTCTACATTTTTTTCCACATGTCACCACAAGAACAGCGCCCAGTTGCGATTGCGGTGTGGAGTCACTTAGGTGTTGGGATTATCTCCCAACGGCACGCTGCTTGTGCATCAGCTTGATCCTCCACTTGTGTGCCATGGCCTGATAAAGCATGATGAAGCACAGACCGATGAACACAAACTCCAAAAACGCTCAACCATGACTGTTAGATGGTTTAGCAGCGTAGGTCAACACCCTCTCCATTGAAAGCCAATGCTGCACGAAACATGGTCATTCAATAACAATCGTTCATATCGCACCGACAATCATGCATGATTCGTGCATCACACTGTGACAGGGTGGAACTTCAACTGCCCAGCAGTGGTGGTAGGCCACACTCTTGTGATATGCTTGCTGTAGATTAGCTTCTACTTCGGTCAACATCAGTGGAAATTTTGCCTTTGAGCGCAAGGTGGATGGGTCTTTGCTCTCCTGGAGGCCGCGAGCTCTTCTTAGTTGGAAGCCTAACCTCTTGCAGACCAGGTTAATGAGACCACATGCCACACGAGATGCACACCTATAAAGAATTTGACCAGCTCTTCTTCTATGTTTCGAAATGCCGGTCAAGCATTGTCAAGCAGGTGAAGGAGGGCGATGAGTGACCGACATTTGACGTTGTAAACTCCTTCCTACTTAAACAGATAGGGACATTGTGTTAAAAATGTGTTTTTGGAGGAGCAAAATCTGCGTCGATACCTTTCCACCAATCACCTTCATATCTATGACTGGAAACGATGTGCTCAGGTTGGGAAGACTCACATGAATCGGGACTTCACTATTTGGAGGACGTTTGCTGGCTGTCGGTCCAATCTGGTCAGCCAGCTAAACAGCTACACCTTGTTCCACCCGTGGCACTTGTAATTGTGCAAAGAACTCACGGCAGGCCACCGCAGATTGGCGTTCTTCTATACAACTTGTATCATCTTGTATCACAATATAATATGCATGTAGCAACGAGGCATCCTTTTCTGATGTCTTTTCAGTATGTTTCTCTGTATGACCTTTATCGTGTTGTCAGAGTGTCATTAGCAATCGCCAGCCACTGTCTCGCTTGCTTCCGTGGAAGGGACAGTGCAAGTCTCTGATTTCCAGCAGGACACAACTGCCTGCGTGGCTATGAGTTTCTTGAACAGCGATGAGGCTCTGCAAACAACTTGTAAACACCTTTGATTTCAATCGATGGTGTCCTCAACCATCCTTAAGCCACTGTGCTCTCAGTGATGAAGAGATGTTACACTTGAAAAATTGCACCTGATTGAGGTGCAAGAAATCAATCCTAAAAACCACCAACTTTGACTCCAGGTCGATCAACTAGTTTCCCAGTGCTGAGCCCTAGCCGCCCTAGGCCCGTGATTCAAAGCCATTCATGGCCGGCTTTGTACAAATGCAGAGGCGAAGAGCAGATTCACAAAGAAACATCATGAAACATTATTAGCGATTTGATTCGATGTGTTACTGTTACTTCTACAGTACCCTTTGAAGATTTACGTTGCACCGAGATGTCAAATCCCACGCTTAAAGATCATGGAAATCCGCTCGTTGCCTTTAGCAACTTTAACAACTTCCTGGCTAAGGGTCCACAAGCGGAAACGAAACCAGCGATCCTGCTTCGGCAGCAAAATGTCCCCACCAGTGAACAGCCGTGCTTGGTTTTCAACGAAATGAGCACAGGCTCCTCTTGCAGTGGTGCAATGCATTTTGCACAGTACAATTTTGAGGTGTTAAACCTGATTTCTACCTGATTGTTGTCTTGACGAAGGACCTTAGGCATTTTTGTACGCAGATTTTGGCCGTTTTGCAAAACTCAATATTGTCAAGAATACACATTACATTTTTGACGACCCCCCCCCTCAAAGCGGGTAGGGATTAATTGCATTCTTGTCCTCACAAAGATTTTAAAATCCATCCGCACTTGGTTGCGGGCATGGGCTTTGTCGCTGCTCCTTGTGTCGAGGCCGGCCGGGAACCTCCATGTTAAATTTCAATTGCAAGGTCTTGCTCGAAGTAACCAGGGCATGGAACGTTAATGCAGAGATTTTTGCCAGATTGAGGACCCGTGCCTTGATGGGTTCGAAATGGTTCGAATTTGGGCTGTGTTTGTTCTGAGCAACAAAACACCTTTTTACAGCATTGCTTGTATTTTTTGTGTTTTGGCCATGGTGCAGGCATGTGCAGTTTTGATCAGCTTTGTTGAGTAGCTAGAACATTGGACCACCGTTGTTTCGGCTCGAAGAGTATAGCATAGCCTTTGTCTCCCGCCAAGTTTTCGTTTTCCCACTGCCGTGACATCTCTTTGTTGCCGGACCCCTGAAGATTGACAGACTTGAATGATCATGAATGAAGTACAACAAAAGTATAATCAAATACCTTTGACGTTTTTTGGGTGCTTGTCTGACTCTAGAAATTGGTTCTTATTTGGAGAGCCGCAACCCCCAGCACAAAGGTGAACATGCTCAGCCGACTTGCACTTCCAATCAGCCGGAGCCCTAAGACCGTATTGCTGTGCGGGTCAATGCCATGCACGTACTTGTGGAAAACACAAATTGATATGTCATAAAATGTCTGAAGGGTTGGATGCCTGGTGGCAAGACACAGATGCTCACATATACAATTCTGAAGGATTTCTGATGAAGTTTGCAGCTTTGTGCATCTTATATATTTGTCCTTACCGTTATGCTTTGCAAAGCTGGGGACAAGACAGTAGTGTCGGTAGTTCGGTGTGGTTTGTCATCCCTTGATGTGCGTCAAAATCCGCTAGGTTTACCATGTTTGCGTTCACTTGCTGCCCTGACTTGAAACATCAATCCTGAGGCCGGCAGTCGATCCGCTGCCTGGCACCATGCCTTTCACAGACTCGACACTTTTCCCGTCCGCTCTGCATGTCTGATCGTGAGAAGAGGTGGCACACGACATCAAAAAACAACAAACGTGTGTTTGTTGATATTTTTGGAAAAGGATGAGGACTCAGGACAGAAGATTTAACATGATTAAGATCTGACAAGTTCCAGCAAAGCTGAGCTATCCCTAAACCCTAAACCCTAAACCCCTCTGGCCGTTGTGCCAATCGCCGCATTTTGTTGATTTTGATAATTGGCGAGTATTTCAACCTTCACATGGGAGCGGAAACAAGTTGTCAGTAAGGTCTCTTGGTTGTTTGGTGCGAGGGTAGTTCTCACCTGTTTGTCGTTTGCAATCCAGGTTCGCCTCTTTCAATTTCGATAGACTTTATGACTTTGATAGACATGTGTATAGTACCATATCAATCATATTGTTTTTTGAGAGGTTCAGCTGATTGCTCATGTTTGTGTCGCTACAGGCAGCTCATAGTGCGAGGACAAAATGTACCCGTCAACGAAGAGTACTGGGAAGCTTGGCTGCAGTAGACAAGCGTTTACATTCTTGATCTAGCACAATCGATCAGACACACACACACACAATGCTTTGCCTCTGGTCAAGCCAAGTTGTCTGCAGGACTACGTTGCAGATGAGCAATCTGTGAACGATGCAGAAGTTTACAGGACCCACAGCAGGTGAAATCCTCTCATGAAAACATGAGGATTTTGGCATTCTCTTTGCAGCTCATGAAAGGACGGAATAGAAGTCGTAGAATCGACCAAACTGAATTGACTCCAGCTTGTTGATCAGCTGAAGTATTTGCTGCTTTGCAGCGGAACTACTTGCAGGAACAACACAGAGAACTATGTTGGTACAGTGAAGTACCCAATTGGCGTCATTGGACCCTTGAAGGCATCCATCGGAAATTGCAGCACAAGACACTGGAGATAGAAAAATCATTCATATAGAGCGCTGCAGGTAGGAGTTGACTTTGAGCAAACCTGAAACGAACTGACGGCTAGACCATCCAGCATTCCCTTGCATAATATGCTAGCAGGTGAACGGAGAGTATGCCAATCGCGAGTACATAGTGCCAATGGCAACGCATGAGGGAGCGCTCTTGGCATCATACAGTCGAGGTGCTAAGGCCTGCAAGTTGGCTTAATGCCTTGTTTGAAGAAATGAAAGGTACCACGTCATTAGTCATTCTGTGGCAGCTCCTTGTGGAGCAGTCCAAATGTTGAGGCTATCACAGCAGGAGGAGGGGTGACAACACGTATCAAGACCAGGTGCATGCTGCGAGCGCCAGTGACTTGGCAAAGATATCTTGGTCACTCTGACGCAGGGCTTCAGGCTGATTGTGTAGATACTGCAAGCACCTTGACCAACAGTTGGTCATGCTGCATGCTCAGGTTTTCATTTTCGACAACATTGCCGATGCCAACCAGTTTTACCGATTTGCTCACAAAGCCACAACTCAGGCGATCCCAACCCAAAATTGTGTGAAAATCTGTGAAAATTGCGAAAATCATGACCCCCACTGACTTTGTGGTAACTGTGCTGTTCGATCTGTTCTAACTCTCAAGTTCTTAGTCACTCGTGACCTTTCCTGACCCAGCCTCTTACCTCAAAACACAAGCCTGCAGGCAGCAATCAAAGATACATTGCACAAGAACATTGGTCACTTGACAGAAGAGAGGACGCGGATTAGGCCGGTTCTGCGTGCAAGTCATTTCCTTTTACAGGCAGCAAAAGTGTGCAGATTATCACGAGAGCTGTTTTTTGCACTTCGAGTTCCATTTGTAGCAGAAGGGTAGGAGAACGTGGTAGCTGGACAACCTGTGTATTGCTAATGCCAAACCCATCAAACCTGATTTTGGATGATTTTGGTATTTTTTGAAGCTGTACAGCTGGTTTCATTGTTATTTTGCATCCACTACTGAGTGGACTGCCTCTCAAACGTCTGTTCCTGCTGTACGGTATTTATTTAGAAATGGGGAGAAAGACTTGCCATATCTTTACTTACCGGGCTCATAATCTTCCAGAACGGTGTCAAAGGTTCTAGTACAGGCCAGCCTGAAAAGTATCCCCACCTACCAGAAGACAGTAGTTGTCCCAGTAGTTTTTGATTAGTTTTATAGATTCTTTTTTCCATGCTTTCACATGTTTTCACCATGCAAACCATCTTTCGCCCTGATGCAGGATCTTCCAGACAGACCGCAAAGTGCACATCTCGATTGGCATCGACTCCCAGGATGCAGCCGGTCAGAACAAGGCAACGTGGCAATTGTGGTGGTGAAAAGTAGAGAACGAAGTCTGAGAGCGACTCCTTGATCTCTTGACATGCCAGGTGACATATGCTGGTGATTTGATGATGAAGTGGATGAAGGTCCAGCACTCAAGATAATCAATTCGAATTCTACTCGTATGTATAGATGTATTATGAGTCATGAGATGACATTGAAATGACCATGCGCCAATTTGCAGACCCTGACCCGAGGACAACTATGAGGGACAGATCCCAGAAATGTACATCGAAGGCGACTGGAACTGCAAATGTCATGCGACATGTCGTGGGATCCGCTCTAAAGTGTGTTGCATCTCATTCAGGGTGATTACGACTGGCTCATGGTGACTCCAAATTTTGTAACGAATTTGAGCATGTTGTTTCAGGTGGCTTCAATGCAGGGAAGTGGCTTTGCAGCAATTTATCACTTGCACACTCACATATCATTTTCTCATAAGTCACATGATCATTTGATATCATGATACTCGTATCATGTGTCTGTCATTGCAAATGCACTTTCAGTTCTTCTTCTGCTTGGGGTCCTTGTGATATTGAAGTGTGGCTGATGCTGCTGAAACAGAAGGATACATGCAACGCCGCCGATAGGGGCTGGTTTGCTTGTCCACGTTCCTTACTGGTTTCTCACACGATTTTGGGGACGAGATTGACCACTCCAAGCCACTCAAGGCGAGTCTCTGTGATGCACACGCTGCTGGGCAAGGGCCACTCTGTGGTCGCTGATTGCATCATCCCCAAGGACTGCAATAGTTTCATGTTCTTCACTATGTTGCTGAATTTTGCTGCCTCAAAGATAAGATTCCACCACTAGTTCTAGACTGATGGACCAAGACATTGCATGTCCAGACATATGTTCTCAGTTGTTCTACTCTCACACTTTGCAGACAGATGCTCAGTCGTTCCACTTTTTTCCGACAAGGAAGTGTGCCAATCCATCCTGCGAACCACCCCATACAGGCCCTGGATTTGATAATCTCTTCATGCTTTGCCGGGGATCACCAGTCACTGAACGCGGACAGCCGCAAGGTTGCAGCGCTTTCAGAAGATGCACAACCGAACGAATGAGTTCATGGGCGGAATTAGTTGCAACTTGGCCAATGCTTCTCCTTCTGCTGTGTGGATTGTGCAATGCCTACTACTGCACATCCCAGCATTGCATCATTTTGTATCTTTATCAAAGGTATCATCTTGTAAATATTCTGAGATAATTGTGGAATATTGAAGAACTATTGAAGCAAACACTATGTTATATATATATATACATATATTATGAATATTATGAATATATTATGAAATTATATTATCGAAGGAAGTTTAAATAGAAACTTCCGACAATATGGAGAGTTGAAAAGCAGATGCATAGCTCAGCAGTAGAGTCGTCAAGTCAGTCGACAAAAGATGCAATAGTGTCAAAGTCAAGTGAAAGAAGATACATCCGCGCTAAATGTTAGAGAAGTCACGAAATGCTGTGTTTTTTCAATGATTCGTGTGTCGGGTCAGTCGAAAAGTAGGCCTGTTAAAGCGGCGGGTGCGGAGTCAGGTGGTCAGCGGCTAAATCAAAAATTGCACGCCGCTGTGGCGAAAAGCACATTCGGAAGTGCAAATGTTAAAAAACTGCAGTCCTCAGAGCACTTTTAAATTGTACGTCACTGTGGCGAAAAGCACATTTGGAAGTGAAAATGTTAAAAAACTGAGGGTCCGGGAGCACTTTTCGAAGTTGAGATGTCGAAAAATTGCACGCCACTGTGGCGAAAGGCACATTTGGAAGTGAAAATGTACAAAACACTGCATTCCGAGAGCACTTTTGGAAGTTCTGATGTCGAAAAATTGCACGCCGCTGTGGCGAAAAGCACATTTGGAAGT
>DF239098.1:195435-234642 GCA_000507305.1 Breviolum minutum Mf 1.05b.01 | reverse complement strand
AGTTAGTCAAGTAGTCAATTAGCAGTTAGTCGGTTAGTCAGTCAGTCAGTAAGTCAATTAGTCAGTTCGTCAGTTAATCAATCTATCAATCAATCAGTTAGTCAGTTAGCCAGTTAGTCAATTAGTCAGTTCATCAGTTAGTCAATCAGTCAGTTCGTCAGTTAGTCAGTTAGCTAGTTAATTAGTTAATTAGTCACTTAGTCAATTGGTCAGATAATCAATTAGTCAGTTAGTCAGGCAGTCAGCCAGTCGGTAAGTAAATTAGTCAGTTCGTCAGTTACTCAACCAGTCAATCAATTGGTCAGTCAGTCAGTCAGTCAGTCAGTCAGTCAGTCAGTCAGTCAGTTAGTGAGTCAGTCAGTCAGTCAATTGGTCACTTCATCACTTAGGCAATTGCTCAGTTAATCAGACAGTCAATCAGTCAATTTGTCAGTTAGCTAGTTAGTCACTTGGTCAATGTTTTTGCTCTGACATCCGTCACTCACAGCAATCAATCTCTCCTATACGTTTCCTATTCTTGAAACTTCCGCCACCGCCTTGTGCGGTACTACTGGTATAAATTATATCTCCTTTGCATTCCCTCATTCCCTCGCCAATGTATATATATATATATATACATTTGTATAACAGATGTATCAGGAGTGTTTTGGTTGCTTTCACGAAGGCACAGCCCACGCAGCGAATGGCTTAGCGGCCTTCTACATTGCCACAGGAAACGATCCTGCTTGCACCGTCAGGAACTCGGTAGTTGTACTGAAGTTGTACTTATCAAACAGGTAGCCATAGATAGCCTCTTCATGCTGCCAATCCCTATGCTATTAAAACATCACCGGCCATCAAAACAGTTACACAGTTGCCGAGGCAGAGTCACAAGCAGCAGTGACCCACTTTGATCTGGTAAATCCATCTGGAGGCCAACTCACTTTAGATGACAAGTGGATGACAGCACTCCTACTTCCAAAATTCCAAGATGAAACCGCATTTGGACCAAACGAACCCTAGATGACCATGTGATAAACGGACATCAGCAATCAGTGTTGCCCAAATTGCAGGCTCTACTGGTCTCTTCGACCAGGATTTGTATGCCAGCATCACTCTGAACTCTATCATTGTGCAGATCTCAGAGCGGATTTCTGGATAGGGACGGCAGGTTCCTGCAGACAGAAAGCCTACCAGTCTACCAATCCCAAAACTATCCAACACTTTTTTTCCATGATTCCATGTGTCATTTTCAACATGCTCTTTTTGAGCTGACATGGGCTGACCCTGCTGGCTTCTCCAAGATTGCAAGCATTGGCGGTGGCACCTCGCTGCCATCTTTCCAGGCCAGTTTCATTATTTTGTGTGCCAACATGTGCCAACTATTCCTCACCATGGCATAGAGGCTGCCCGCTCCATCATGGGGGCAACCAGTGCGAACGAGCTTGCGGAGATTTGTGCAGGCTGTCGGGTCCAGACAGATATTAAGACTGAAAAAAATACACTCTTTAGATCTCTTTGTATAGAGGAATTATAATTTAACTTGAATTTGTTCATTTGATATTTGATCTTACTTTGTCTTTGCATGGTTTGACATCCCACCATGGGAGGTTAGGGCATTTGGAGCTGGGCAGCACCCTATCAGATTGGACAGTTTTCGCCGCTTCAGGCGTCGTCTTGTCGGGCGAGCTCAGCTTCTATGCCTCCATGGAGACAGGCACAGCTGGGGCATAGCTGGGTGCAGTGAGATTATGAATGCAGACTTTGATTTTGCCACCTGTACCTGTAGGCTGTGCAAATCAAATTTCAAATCACTCTCAACCCCAACCTCCGCTTCCCCGATCTAGCTTGATGGGTTGGACCAGTTTCTAATGTGCTGCAATGGATGTACGAACCAGAATGGAGTGAAAGGTCCATGATAGGGGTTACATAAACGACCCTTCGTGTGCAAAGACTAGTCCCCGCTGGTTGTTGGCAATTGCCAAAGCATTTGTTCTTCCACCCTAAAGCGTTGGCAAAAGTGACCGAGGAGATAATCTAATTTTGTTTCTGCAAAGATGGCCAATCAGGTCTCACTCAAAGGAATGCAGATTTTCCCTCGAGTCTCGTAGCCTGCCAATCATTCCACACGAATGGAAAAGAATACGTACTTGTAGTAAGTAGCAGAAGTAACTTTTAAAGGGCCAGGCAAGTGGTCCCAGCAACATGCTGCAGAACCTGCGGCAATAAACATCATTGACATCATGGCTTTGCAGCTAAGATTCGTGAAGTGAGGCTATTTGGGAACGCTCAGACTGTGAGGGCCAACTACAAACGCACCCATAAAATCCCATAAAGAGGGAAACATAGCTGAACGAAGATTAAACTTGGATGTTTTGACAATGACTCAAATGAGTCGAGTCATTTGGCAGGGACTTTCGCTGCAGCTCACTGGAACATGACCCACAAGTGAATGGCTTGGTATTGACTTGCAGGATTGTGAAGATTGTGGTAGGGCTACCTCCCTTTTTTTTTACAGGCTGGCATGTCTGACTATCTTGAGTCAACATGACTCAAGCAAAAAGGGCATGCGGACATTTCGCCCCGTCTCGGTCACCAGGGGAGTGTGCTAGACATTTTTGCCCACCTGTGGCATTTGCCAGGCTGTCACCAGATTGAGAATTACACTTCTAGCCGTTAGTTAGTTCTAGAAGTCTACACTGTATCAAGGTGTAGCAAGCAGGATGACAACTTGCATTTGTTTTTAGCGCTTTCGCATCTAGTTGTTGGTTCGGGATCGGCGCAGGTCGCCCAATTCAGATCCGTGCAGCCTTGCATTCGTTTCAGTAGTTCTTCCAAGGAAAGCTAGGAGCTTGCGCTCTGGCTAGGCTTTGAAGGACAAACAGACCTAGAGGTATGGCATCTAGCTGACAATCGTCGTGTTTCATGGATCAAGAGCGGTTTGGGAAAACTGGGAGCAGCGTCATTGCCTTATGATACAGTGATGTGCATTCGCAAAACCTTATACTTTCAGCTTTCCGACTTCTTCCACGATGTTTCTGAATCTTGAAAGCTGCACTGGGAAAGGATCTTGAATCTTCATGGATTTTTGACATTTTTGGATGTTCCTGGACTACGCGCTCAATGCGAACATGAACTGCTCAGTTTTTGCTGACTTTGTTTTTTAACTTTACCTGGAGCCAAATGGACGCAGTCAGTGTTTTCAGGCATACTTTGGCTTCACCCCTGCTGGAGGTTGAGGACACCGGATCAGTCGATGGCTATTGTCTGAGCAACTTGAGAATCAGACGCCTGGCAAGCAGTATATTAAGAATTATCAAGAATCAAACTATATACTGAATTATTTGCATGTTTACGAAATCTATGCCACTGCAGCCGTTTGGCTGATCACGGAATCGCAGAAGATGCAAGGGTTCAAGACGACCGCCAAGTGCCGAATCATGCTGACAATTTCAGTAAATCATAATACAGTAGAATATGTTTCGTACATCAAACACACTTTTTTGTTTGTAGATATCTCATGTAAGCATATATGTTAGCACTATATGATCTATATGAGTCATCCAGATAGTTCCGGTCGTACATTCTACAACATTCTACAACACTTACATTGAATTATGTTTAATGCATGTTTTTTAATTGTAAGTTTGTCTATCTCGAGAAAGATGCTCCATTTGCAACTGAGAATCCATTTGAGTAGATGAGAAACAGAGCTTGCTATGTCCGAGTGGCTGCAGCTCCAACACCGTCTTTATCCAAGATTGCAGCAAATTCGTACCTCCCGGAGCAAGCTTTTTGTGACCGTCATCAGAGCAACACATCTTCAGTTGCCAGGAGTTCATTATTCCCCACCCCAGGCAGTGGTTGCGTTGGGCCATCATGAACGGCGTTCACCTTTGGGTGAAGCATTTGGATCCCACCCAATCTTTGATTGGCGGGTTGACTTGCCGTTTGAAGGACATGAGTCGCATCTCGTTTTTCAGGTCATTTGCGAAGGGAGGCTGATGGGAAGTTGCCTTTTACCCTTGGGTGAGGTGCTCTCCGCTGAAAGCTTTCATCGTGCCTTGCCGTTGGGGGAGGCAAGAGAGGCAGGAGCCCAACGGCCAGAGCTCTTTGTGCAGGTCAGCACCACCTTGGAAGGCGACATGCAAGTACCTGTGTTGCAAGAGCAGAGTGCAGAGCGACTTCGTATGAAAACCTCCCAGGTGAGGGTGACCCTGCGGAGTCTGCGGGTTGAGGAGAGTTTGGCTATCGACAAAGGCGCTCTGGCATACTTTGGCAGTCTTCCGGGTCTTCCGTCAATTTTTTTTCTTGGCCTTCGTTTTCTTTTGTTTCTAGCATGATTCTCTAGTAGAAGACACAATTTTTCTTCTGTTTCCCAGCTGCAAGCCATCACCCCAAATTCTCAGATGACAAGTCTCCAGACTTTCCAATTGTCATTGTCATAGAAGCCACCCTGATTGCGTATGATGGCACCATGTCATTCTGAGCACAATGTCCAAGGTACTAACAAGATATGTGCCTATGTCATGGCCACATGTGGCCAGCAGACAGCCCGAACCAAAGCGGCTTTTCTCACAGCTGGCCGTGATGACAGGAGCAAGTTCGTCTTCACCAGCCTTCCAAACAGCAGCTTCGATTGTGGAGATTTGCTCCGCGGAAAGTTGGACAGGTATAAGGCAGTTCCCTCCCTTGATGAGAGACGAACCACAGAGCCACAGTACGGTTATCATTTGCGAACAGAGAATGGTTTGCATGTCACTTACAGCAACACTCAATTTACATTTTGGTACCAACAACAAGATTTGCTGGAGCTCACTGTTTATGATGATCTCTTCATGTATTATCCAGACAACCTTGTTGCTAGTGGGACTCTGGAGCTTGATGAAGCTTTTCGACGAGCTTTCACTGAAGATGGGACGCTGCTGGATGATGGCAAGCAGCCCAAGGTCCTGATGCAGGTGGCCCTTGCTCCATCCATAGCCACCCTCCGTCCTGGCGGAAGTACAACTGTCGGAACTTCTGGTGGTGGCGATGGTGGCACTGGCAGCAGTGCAAGTTCTCGGGTTGCAGGCGAAATTGAATTGGAACTTGAGTTTATAGAAGAGCCAATTGCGTGTCCAACAGCTCTTGAGAGTACTTTTCGGCAAGCAATTACACAAGCAAAGAAAGCTGAGGAGTTGCAGCGAAGAAGCCTTCAGTACCTGTCAGAGATTGGTTTGAGTGGGCCCCCTGGTCTTCCCGTGCTGGAGGATCTTTTCACAGAACAACGAGTTGCTCGTCCTTGCTATTCCTTGTAAGACAGGTTCCGAGTAGTCTTGGCGTTGGCATCTACCACGTTTGTATAGTGATATATGATTCAATATGATTCAATATTATTACGATTATTGACACAAACATATACAATGCATTATGATATTATATGTCGTGATCTATTTTATCATACCGTATTACTTATGATGTTACTGTACATTATATCATACTAGATAATATCACACTTGCGTAGCATCTGCCACCTTAGCAAGCTAAAGGACCGTTAATATTGCCCCCCACCCCCAACTATATTGTTGGCAACTACCATGAACAGTCTGTGCGTTGGAGCAGACAAAAGTCTTCGAATCATGTTTGACTGTGGACCTCGCATCAGCATCATGTAAGGAAAACCTGGCGATCTTGTGCTGTACATGCGCAGTGGTCGCGGCTCGTCGGACGGTGGGCCATGAAGAGCGAGTGGCCGCAGTGTATGGAACCCGCCTGGAGGACATTGCCGAGGAGATTTGCCAGATTCTTTTGGAGAATGGAAGGCTGCAAGAGGAACTTGTAAGTTGTGCGCGGCAAGCTGTTGGATACAAGACCGTCGAGGAGGCGGCTACTCAGTATCGAGTTTCTTGCCGCACCGCTGAGATGGAGCATTTGCTTCCTTTGGGTACCTTGTTATGCCTTCTACGTCCATCTTATGGAGCGTTACTTCGCTGCTCCTTGCAAAGGGCAGCAGAGGCTATCGAACCACGAGGCATCGCATTTCTAGAGCTTCTCGAGCGTTACCTGGTAAGCTTTGGAGAGCTGCAGGCAACAGAGTCTTTGACCCTGCAGCTGGGGTCAGACGAAGCAGGATCTCGAGAACTGACGGAAGCTGAATTCACCCCCGGAGTGGAGCAGCAAGACCAACTGCAGCTGGGTCGAGCAGCAATATATTCGAATTTTCTTCCAGATATCGATGGCAGCCGTTTGTTGGATGCTGAAGTCTCAGAATTCCAAAAGGAGACTTTACCTGGACAATATCCTTACATTGTTCCAAGCTCGGTTTGCATTGGTGGACTATGTGGTGCTTTGATGGCTCTCTCCGTTGTTGAGACAGCAGAGCTCATGCACACTTTGGACACGAGAATGTTGTGCCATAAGGACAATCAACACATGGCTTTGATGAGGGCTTCCTGTTGGCTGATGAAAGATTCTTACATGGATAGCTTTATGGAATGGGTTGCAGAATCACCCACTTGGTTTAAGGGCATTTTTTTGCTGGCAGGGCTGATGGATGGGAAGACTGCTTTCTCAAATATGCGCCTTCGAGTACTGAAAGTCCAAGAACTTCGACTTGAGGCAATCGGTCCTCCTTTGTCTCCTCACAAGGTGATTTGCATCTCTGGTTTCTTGCGTTCATTGGCGGATCTTTGCCAACCTTGGGTGGTGGATCCAAATAAACCTTGGACTTCAGCTCAAGTCTACTTCCTTCGTTTCGAAACCGAAGTCTTGTATCTACTGGGTGTACAACTCAGTGATGTTTTGGCACGTGATCTAAAACGAACAGAATCCGTGGCCCGCTTCCTAATCTCCTGCTCGAATCTCATCTCGTTCTCTCAAGGGATCATCGCCACTCTCTTAGATGAGCTTGGAGACTTGATTGACAGAGCCACTGCACGAGCTCACCAGGTTGGTAAACTCTTAGCTCGACAGCTGATGGAAGCACGGAACAATGCACGCAGGCAAGCACCTTTTACGGTGAGTCTCATAGGATATTCCAGTGGTGGGATTGTGGTTCAGAGCTGTCTCAAGGAGCTTCAGGAGATGGTGAAGGATGGAAATCATGTGGCTGGCGACATCATTTGTGATGCAGTGATGCTAGGCACACCCAGCTACGCCTTAGACGAGGACTGGTCAAGGCTTCGCCAGCTGGTGAGCGGCCGTTTCGTCAACGGCTTCTTTGCACAAGACTCTGTCCTTTTATCCCACCAGTTCCGTCGGGGTGGAGCAGTGGCAGGCTGTAGTCCTTTGCGGGCACCAGACGTGGAGAATATTCCAATGGACTCGTTTATCACTACTCATAATGAATATCCAGAGCAGATGCCGCTGATACTTCAAAGGATATTTCAGGGCACTGGGTGATTAGTCAATGGATCATTTTCACTTTCTCATGGTTTCTCTAGTTTGCTGTATCCAAAGCAGGTACAGAAACTCTTGATATTGCGACTGTGTCACAGATGACACACGTGTTGATGTCCACTGAGAAAGGCCCTGCCATTGCTTTGCCCGGCATGCTTATTAGACCTCAAACATTCTCAAACTGTTTGCTTTTGTTTCCAGTGTGTGTGTGTGTGTGTGTGTGTGACTGTTCCGAATCAGGACTCTCATTTCTTTTTATTCTTTCTTTGCAAACAATGGTGGCAGTTTCCACCCTGGTTGAATTAACCTGCTTGCATCCGCTTGCCAAGTTTTGTAATCGTCTCAATTGTCCAAGCATTCCAAGTATTGCTAATCCATGTGCAGATGGCTGTGCCTACAGGCAATCTGTATGATGCTATTCTCCGCATTGACCTCAGCTTGCTTCGGCAGCACAGAGTCTCTTTAAGGCTTAAAGACATTCTGGGCTGCATGCGTTTCTGATTTGAAGGGTTAAGCTGTTAAACTTTTCTTTATTTGTAGACATTTTGTTGACCGAATATGACCCGTTGTGCTTTGTACACCTCGTTTGTATTCGTTTGTGCTTTTCACGGACGTTTTCACTCGAGAGCTTCTGTCGATTCCCTCGTGCTTGCTAGGTGCAGGGGAGGAAGCAAGTGCCACGGCAAATGTGAGGCATTCAGAATGAGTTTTTTTTGCAGAACTGTCGAAGCACAGAAGATGTCAGGTTGCATGGCTTTGGACATTGACATACATTCACCATATAGTGCAAAGATCTTTCCATGCGAGCTTACTGTTGCGCAGCATGTGGAAAGGAGTACTAAAGGCTCAGCTGAGCGTCAAGTCATTTCCATGACGCTCAGCCCTCAAAGTTATAGAGTTCTTGAAACACTGGACCCGGGACACCCCAATTTGTTTTTGTGCAACAGAATTGACATAAATATGGAGATGGATTGCATTATCTTACTGTAGTGTTCTGTGTGTGGCCTTTTGATTGATGCAGTTTACGCGTGGCCTTTGCCCTATTGGCAGGTAGCCCTTTTACGGCATGCGGCGTGCTCCAAAGATCTTGGACCATCTTGTGCGCCTTCCAAAATGGCCAAGCATGCTGGTCGCAAAGGAGTAGTGGAGTACTGGCGAAAAGCTTGCTTGACTGTAAGAACTAAACAGATTGAACCAGACATAGGGCTCTGCCTAGGTTTAGCCAGACCTTTTTGAAGAACATCGATTTTTTGCTTCGGGCTCCGGAAAGAGGTTGTCATGTGAAGTCAACAGTGTAGATGCAGAGTGTTTCAAAGTGTGGATTCTATTCAATTCATCCTGGCTTTCTGTGCGACATGATGGCCAATGATGGCTACTTAGCTAGTTTTTCCAACCAATGGCTTGATCCATTTGCTCCTGGAACAAAAGAGCACCTTTCTACTCCCTGCAGCTTTTAGGCAGCTGGTTCAAGCACAACTGTGATAGTTGTCAAAGAGCCACCAAGAGATAGAACATTGAGGTGGTTTGACTCAGGATTGGGCTTGATGTTGAAGGTTGCCGATCCACAGTGTTCCTCATATCTGACTAGATAAACATGACAGATCACGATCTCCCTCACCGTGAACCTTATCCTCAATACTCTAGCACTCACAGCAATTCGACCAGCTACCTCTCACCAAGTACATTCAAGTAAGCATTAGTCGTGTGTTTTCAACATGGGCCATAGATGGCCGTTGCCCAGGGTTCAGTCCGCACCTCAGTCTTCAGCTTTGCCTTCAAATTCCTTTTACCGACTTGCAGCTCAGGATTGGGAACTAGCGGTGCTTTCAATCCGTGGAAAACTCAAAGTGAAGATTGTCATCTCGTCCAATTGTGCTGCACATCAGAGAAGCCTGATCACAATGACATGATATGACATGCTAAAAAGCTATGAAGGAAGAAAAGGACACCAGCAAATTCGAAGGCCTTAGAAGCCAAATACCGAATGATATCAAGGCGGCCATGGAGTCCATTTGTCTGGCGTGGGCCCAACAAAAAGGCCTGGACGAAGTATCGCGGATGGATTTATGACCAACTCCATCTTTCTCCTGCCAATTCCTGCCGTGGACGTATTGGATCTTCTTGGTAGGCGCAGCTGTATGATGCCAAACTGTGATAATTCATTCCTGGTGGTGGTGGTGGTGGTTGTTACACCGTAGTCACTTAGAACGGGTGGCTCTGGAGTCTAAGACAGCCTTGTGCTGAGAATCTATCTTCACAGTTGGAGTTGGATCTGCAGCCATCTTAAGGTATGCGTCACCAAATTATTGGAGCTGGAACCTGCAATGCTTCTTGGCATATACTCTTGGCACTTTTGATATAACTTGGCTGTTCCAACATGGCCTTGCCTTCCATTGTTTGACTGTTAACCAAGGATGACGACTGTGATGGAAGGTTTCTCACCCAAACCTGGCACAATGAATGCTTCTGGCCTTTTTGCACCCCGGCTTTCAATCAAAGCCTGCAATTGTCCAACCACAAGGTTGAATCAGATGGGCTGTAGACATGGTATGTGGAAGGAATTCGATTTGGCAGGAACATGCTGAGCGACCTTCAAAGTGCTTGAATGTAAGATGTTTAAATCTTCTAAATTCTTAGCTTTAACGATCCTTTCCGGGCTTTTCACTGAACAAACACGATCAAACGCAGCTCACTTTCTGTCCTTCAATTGAGATGGGCTACGTTCGATCAATTCAGCAAGCTCAATCTGGTGCGAAGGGAAAAGGCAAATCTCAAGCAACTTGGCCAGGTCATTGTATTCATTGTGTTTGGAAGAGATTTTGTTCGTTTCGAAAGTTGTGAAAGGCCCTTTCGTGCCGCATTCCTGTCGGTCCAGTTCTTTGTGTATGAGTCTGTTTTGGGGATGTCATGCTCCACTGAAGACTCGTGACACTTCGCACTCAGTGTGAGGCACCAACCAGTATAACGCCGGAGTTGCGGGAAGAAGTCCTGAAGACCCTTGTATGCAACATCATCCAACCAGGTACTGCCATGCAGGTCGTTGTTGGCTTGCAGCGCTACTTGTTGTATCTTCCTCCCTGTACTATAGTTATAACACGTTGTAGCATGTGTCCCATTAATTCTATCATGGGTTATATATTCAGATTCAAATTCGTATCTATTAGATCTATTCAATTCTATTCGTATCCATAACATCTTGTCGTATCTATTCATTCTATGCATCGCTCATCATTCTTCAACCTAACTGTTTTGCAAATGTGCATTCTCGGTCCATTCAGATGAGGTTTGTCAGCCAGTGGGGCCTGGACGAAGAGTGCACGAATGTTCTTCTAGATCAGAGACCACAGGCCAACCGAGTGTCTTGATATGTCTTGATAGCCGATATGATGGAGAATGATGCAGTTTCTCTTGCAGCAGGTTTTGAGATGTCATGATGTTCTGGATTCTGATGGACTGATGATAAATTGCTCTGCAGCCTAACGGACTCAAGCGAGCAGCTGTAGTGCGGAAATGAAAGCGCCAAGTAGCTAAGCAATAAAGCAGAGTGGCAAGGACCGGGATGCATTTGGATGCATTGCATGTATTGAAGTCGAGCAACCTAGGGCAATATTGAGTCGAGCATAGACACAGCCAGTCGTGTCACACTGATGATCCATCAATGCCATGGAGTCAAGCCACCCTTGGAGCTTTCCTGTTGAATCAAGTGCAGGCCTTGAACGATTTGGAGTTTTTCAAAAGTCATAAGCATTGATGTTCATGGAACTGAGCGTTCCTAGCCACAGCCATTGTCAGTGATTTGTCGGAGATATGTCAGTGATTGTAGGCTGACTCCTTGTGCAGCTTCGAGCGCATCAAAGGTGCTGGTCTGACGTTGAACCGTTTCAAACAGCTTCAGCGCAATGGAAGGCGTGAACTGCAAGCTTTCTTCAGTTACTGTTGGCCAAGTCATTGACCACAGGAATGAAAAGCCTTCTTGTAAGCTTGTGCAAAGCCCGCAAGGCCGTTTCTCCTTCATTCTTTCGACATTGTGCCTTTGACAAAATTTGGCTGGAAGTTGTGCCATCTGCCATCGTCATTCATTTGTTTTTCTAGGTGATTCTCCCTTGAAACGTGGGCAAACAAAGACGCTGCAATGCGTGTCATGAGGCCCCGGAGCTCGCATCAAGCAGAGATGAGCTTCTCGAAAAGTATGGAAAGGTGAAATTTCAGCTGGAATCTGGCATCGACGAGGCTTCAGCCTTCTTCAAACTGACAAAAGCTGCTGTGATGCAACATGATGAAACCTGCAAGTTGTTTTGGCTGAGTATTTGTGCGAAAATGATGAAGTCAAGGGAAAAGAGGAGTGCCTTCGTGCTGTCCGAGGAATGGCGAAACTTCCAGGATTATCACCAGCATCCCACAGGCCAGTTTCACAACCAATTTGTTTCCAGAAGCCCTTTACATTTTTTTCCAAGTCGCACTACCTCACTACCTAGCTAGTGTTATTGCGTTTCGTTGCTTGTTGGTTAGCATGAAAGATCAAGAACGAAGTGAAACGCTATACTGTAGTTGATCTGCAGGACAAGTAGAGGTCTGTTTTCCCTGCTTTGGGTAATATATATATATATAAGCACGCACTTGCTATCATTCACGTTCGCAGGCCAACAAGAGCTTGGCTTTGAACACGGATTTGTTGGCAAGCTGAGCCGATCTATTTGGCAAAGCAAATTTAATTTGATCCCTCGAATCCTCCAGGAGGATATCGCATTTCCAATTCTTACAATTGGGAATAATGGAACAGGAACCAGTATGCACCAGCACGAAGGAACGTGGCTATTGCTTCTCACGGGACTGAAAGCATGGTGGATTGCAGATGGACAAACAAACATTAGATCTTTTGGACAACGAGATCCGTGTCAAAACCTTGGAGATGATCCCCCTTCGGGCATCGAATTCTGCGTGCAAAAAGCAGGGGAGTTGTTGTGAGGAGCTTAATGCATGCGATCATTTTCGCGATCATGTCTGGTGACGTGCTGGGAAATGCTCATACACAGTTTTCAGAATTACTACGAAGTATCACACAAAGTTGAGGATCAGAATCAACTTCTCAATGAGGTATTTTCCAGATGATTCATACCATGCCACCTGCAACATGGACACCTTTGTTTGGGGCCTCGGGTCGCAAAGCAACAATGCACACTGGCCACATTTCGTGTCTTGCAAAGAAATCAGCCGTGAAACACTTCCAGCATGTTCCAGCAGATTTTTGGACCTGGTTTAGCCCGCTTCAGCCCAGGTGAAATTAGCAACCCTTGGTGACGTCGTTGCAATTGAAAAAAAATTGAAGAAGAACTCCAGAAAGAAGTTGTCTCGGGCCATCTATGCTGCTGCCTTGCAGCGGGCCTTGGGGTTTGGACATCGTGCGCTTGCTGAGAAGCTCGGAGCCCAAGGTCTTCTACCCAATTTGTTCTTTCCAGACTCAGTTTGTCCAAACACATTGCGAGGGACACGTCAGTGGCTTTCCTGCTACAAGCCAATAGCCTCAGGCTGGTTGAGTTTTCCCCAGATTTTCGCGGCCCTACAGCAGGACACCATTGAAAAATGCTTTGGCAACTCATGGACGGCATGCTTTGTCAATGTAGGCAACATTACACTAACTTTCTATCATTTTCTGACACATCCAGAGGCTAGACACGGCTCGTTTTTGGGAAGGAGAACCAGTGGGCTATTGCACCTCAGCTCCGATCCATGCAGTGGCCGAAAGCGGTGATGTAAACTTGGCAAAGCAATTGCTTAGTGCTGGCCTTGACCCAGAAGAACCACACTCCTCAGTCGGTGTTTGGGCAGAAAAATGAGGGGGAGAGAACAGGAGATCTATGATATCTATGGAATTTTGTGTTCCACCTCCACGTAGCCATGATTTATTTCATTTGATTTCACTACATTGGGTTTGGAAGATTTAGGTGAATCTAATCCAGAAATCCGAAGGCAGAAATGACTCAAGTTTGTTCCATGTTGAGACATCAGGGGCTTCTTTATTCAATAAGATTGGATAGCATCGCAAAAGGCTCTGTCTTGCTTTGATTTTTGACTGTTAAAGCTCTTAGGCTTCATTGCGCTGGAGATTTCGGCCTATTTGGGACATGTTGGCTTAGTAAAACTGCTTGCTGCACAGCATGGACCTTTAATGCATACTCAACGCTCAACGCTTCTTGCAAATGCTCTCCGGAATGCTGCGCAAAATGGTCATTTGCCAGTCCTGCGGCAACTTGAAGCTTTAGGAATTATCCGGATTGGAAACGAAACGCATTTTGACAAAGACAAGGCTGAGAATAGAGAGAATCTGGGAGTTGAGATCGAGGTTCAATCTGATAGGTGCAAGATGGTAAACGGCTGTGGGAAGGCAGTAATGGTACTTGAGAGGACATTTTGAGGGCAGTTTGTTTTGCAAATCTTGAGCTTTCTTAGACAATTCCTCAACAGATCAATGTCCAGCAATGTCTATCAACTTGCAGCGATCTCACATCCCGATTTTGCAGGAGCAAACCTCCTAATGCCCGACGGTGAAGGGCGCATCGCTTTTCACATGGCAGCAGCAGGGGGTCAGGTGGCTGCCATGAAGCTCCTTCGCAACATGACACATACGACGCTTGCTACTTTGGTGTCGGCTCGTGATGGTGACGGCCACACCCCCTTGCATGCTGCTGCAGAAAGAGGCTATCTGAAAGTTGTACGCCAGTTGTTGAGATGGAAAGCCAAATTAGATGATCAAAGTCACCGCAAGAGTTGCCCTTTGCACATGGCTGCAAGACATGGACATGGCCCTGTCCTCAGCTTCCTTTTGGAGAATTCGGCTGATATCAAATCTCAAGACGAAACAGGAGCCCAGCCTTTGCATCTAGCTGTAAGATCTGGCAGCAAGAGGGCAGTGCAGATATTGCTCCAAGATGGTGCGCAAGTCGATTCCAAGAACAACGAAGGAAAGCAGCCATTGCATGTCGCTACTGGTGAAGGGCACGATGCAATTGCGACCCTGCTCCTAAACGCGAGGAGTGACATCAGAGCCGCTGGGGTTTCACAGAAGCAGAAGACGCTTGCAAGATCACCGGAAGACGTCAAGTTGTCTGGGTTGAAAGCAGAAATCCACGGAGAGTTCTGAAAGGTTTTGAGTATATTTGAGGCTGCACTGTCAGCATACAAAGGATAGTTCTGAGCCAAAACACTCCAAACAGTAACACCACGATTCCGGGACATGTCACGAAAGCCTTGCTGGGCGCGAGTGGACATGATAGCTGTTTGGAATCTTGCATCACCGGCACGACCTTTTCTTGGCCTTGATGATGACTGCTGGTCTCCTCGGTGAACCAAGGCAATCAAGAAAATACTATCGTGATACTACATGTACTTGATTTGGCGAGCGAATGCGTGAGTGGATTTGAGCGCTTTGTACCAGCGCCTGCTGTGTCAAAAAGGGCTCACTGACTCGGTCATCCACAAGACCGTGACACCTAAGAGCGAAAAGAAGCCCGTGAAAATATGTACTGCATGTAAACATTTATGAACTTTCAGACTGTCATCTAGTATCATCCAGCGAAGTCTCAAGAGAATTGCTTCATTACGCAGGTGATTGTAGACGTGATGGCTGGCTTCAAGCCTAAGCCCGATACTCGGGATATCAGGAGGGGGTTCTGAAGCTGAAGCTATGACATCATATTTTAGATGAGTTAAAGATTAGATAAGATTAGAATATATACAAGTATCACAATATAAGTCTCATTTACTATCATCCTGAATCTTTTGTTGAGTTGCCGAAGCAGATTTATTGAAGGACAATAACCCACACAAAGTGTCAGCAACATATTGCAAGATGTAGAAGTACAAGTGAGTAGTATTGGTCTCAGGGCCTCTCCACAAGCCCAATGGATAACCTGTGCTGTGATGTCCTCCAATTGTTCCGGTTTTCGAGATGTTTTCCCAATGTTTTTGCCATTTCATGCGCTTGCCATTGAAGACCATAAGGTTCCCTCAGCACCTTTCCTCTATGTCTCACGTATTGTTCACATTGCCGAATTCGAGTCATTTCCAGGAGCCTTTTCTTTGGCTACTTGAAATCAGTTTCTGGGGTTTCTCCTGCTGGCTGCGGCAAAGGCGGTCTCTTGACAGAAAAGACTGAAAAGACTAAAAAAATCATATACCCTCCACGTCCAGGTCCTGTGCTGATAGGCAACATGACTCAAAGCCCAGGTGCTGCTTTGCTGGAGAATATGGAGGAAGAAATCTTGACGTTTCTTTGACGGCAGTTCAACTGCACACACTTTGTAAACAAAGCTCAAAGTCGCTGTTCATCAATCTCATAGATTTACAAGGCATGGTCACAAGGCACAGTAATTCAAGAGTTGCAATGTGACGATGTGATGGAGAACGATTGCCTTTGAGGTTTACTCAGCAGTTTGGTCTTGATGAAGACTGTGTGTCACAGCTCAAGCAGCAGCCGCCATCTGTTGTCTCCTGGCTGAGTTGACACAGTGACACGCATGTGGTCTTTGCCAGAACAAAGATGCGAAACATGGGTGGTCTTCGATGACCAATTAACATGTAGTATCAGCATTATGCATTGGAACCCACGGAGAGACATTCCATGACTTTGTTCTCCAACCTTGTTGCAAGGTGAGAGACGTGATGACAAGCTTTCAGCCCAAGCCAGAAACGCAGGACATCCGCAGCCTCTTCCTCTCCTTTCTGAGATCTGCCCTTTGGATGCACACAAAGATAAGGATCCCATGCTCAGCTTGTGAACTTTGAGTGTTCATGCAGCTGGGTCTAGGTTTTGCAGAGATTTAATGGTGCCTTGTAGGCTTGACATCTTACAATTTTGATTCAACCCTGCAGTAGGCTTGCATGTGTTCAGTTCTGATGTAAGATCCTCAGGTTTCCATATCGCATAGCGGCAAGGGCAAAGGCCACCCGCTGATTTCTGCAGAAAGCGATGTGCACTGTTGTAGGATGGTCAGGATCACCATTAATCACCACCATTTCAGCGTCACCATCACCAGCCTGACAATCACCACAACTTTGCACAGACTTAGTTTATTGATGTTTATTGATGATCATGATTATGTTCATTATGTTCATTGCCACCAGCCTTTGAGGGTCCAACTGTGTGGGTGCACAGGCAAGGGCAAGGACGGCAAAGGCTCTAAAGCTTCAGTTCGTGCGTCGCCCTATGAAACCTCCATCTTGGCCGCGAATGCTGGGCTGGCTGCTGTTGCGGGCATGCCTGCATTGGGTGGATTGGCAGCCTTTAACCCGCAAATGTCTGTATTTGGCGGGCAGCTTGCAGGCGAGACCATGGACAAATGATGCCAGATAAAACAAACTCGCAAACAAAAAATTAAGCCAAGATCAGAGAAAGTTCAGAGAGGGATGTGTTTTTGATATGTTTTTGATTGTTTCTGTTTATGAAATTAATAGATTAAACTTACAGCAATCGTCAGGTTTACAGCCTGCAATGGCCCTGGGTTACGGTGGCCTTGGCTGCGGCCTTGGTGGCCTTGGCTGTCTTGGTGGCCTCGGCTGTGGTGCTTGTGGCCTTGGCTGCGGCGCATGTGGTGCTTGCCCCGGCGTTGCTGGCTGTGGTGCTTGTGTTGGCGGCTGTACTAGCAGTGGCACGGTGATGCAGCAGGCCTGTATTCACTGTATACTTTGGTCAAACTTGATAGGACGACACGGAGTAAGAGCTTTCCATGGGAGGAACTCGACTTTGTGTATGTTTGCGTGACAAATCATGGAAGGAGGTGGTGGACTTCTGCAATCTCTGGCAGCTTGATGCCCAATGCGCTGATTACTTAGCATGTCAGGCCGTGGGATTGCATTGAATCGTTCCCTGATATATCAGTGGCACTGGCCCGTTCTGCTGCTATGGCAAGTACATTCGTGATACTCTCCTATCTCTGTACAGTCAAATACTAATCATGAGATCTATTTGTCTCAATTGCTTCGTAAAAAGGGGACAGATTCATGGATTGTACCAGCTTGGATTTTTTTTCGTGCTGGCGTCGCAGGGGCCGGAGGTGCAACGTGAAGCCATGGAGAACTTCCGTCCAAAGCCAGGCCATGGAATTGGAAAGCACTCTTACATACTACCAAGTAGTATAGGTAAATATCATCTTTCAGGATCTTTCAGGTTCCAATAGGTACAGTTATACACATTCCATTAAGGTAGAACTGAATGGAAGCTTTGATTCACTTGCTTATTCACTGAAAAGTCTCGGTGCAGAGGCACTGCCAATGTCAGTGGAATCTCGGCATCAAATATCTCAACTCCATGCCTGCACGTGTCCAGAATTGTAGCGTTCACACAAGTGATTGTGGCAGGGTGGCAAAATCCAGTAAAGACGTTGGTGATATTGGTGAGTCTGTGACCAGCTTTGAGGACTCTTCATGGGCTACTTGAACTCGCTTGTGAGAGCAAATCGGGGCGGGAAGGGAGCTCGGTGACTTGCTGCAACTCCATCCGACTCCATCCTTGATCCATATTACATTGCGTAGCTGAAGCACCATCACACCATCATTAATCATCCCAAGCTCTGAAACTAATTTACCAGATGCGGGGCTTTTGCAAGCGTTGAGTTGCAGCAGTGATTTCCCGGACTTGTTGGCGGTTCTGGAGTGGCACTAGCTTATGATTGGGCAGCAAAACTGAGGGTTTTTCAACAGGTTCAGTGAAGTCGCATGGGTCAAGCGCATTGCCTACAATCAAGCTCTGATGAGCTCTCACGCATCCATCCAATATACACTTGATCGCCTGGGTGCTACGGTTGAAGTGACAATGCCTGGTGAAATTGTATGGGCATGATCAGCCAACTTGTCACAATGTATGATTTTTTTGGATGGTCATTGGCATTTACTCCTACACTATACTTTATTTTGGGCTCCTGTAGCGTACTGTATCTATGTAGTATGACTATGACTCTGACTACACTGAGAAAAACTATGATTGTCACTGTAAGTTCAGATTACATACATCAATATGTATGTACTGATGATGAAGCAACATGATTCAACTTCAAGACATGTAGCGATTTATCATGTGCATTAGTATATGCTTTATGCTCTTCAAAAGTGTATCAACGAGTATCGACATGCATGGGTCTGTATCAACATGTATCAGTCTTTAGCAACCTGAATCAGAGTATTCAATCTGTATCAAGTGTTTATCAATCTGTTCATTTGAACTATCACTGTGTTTTTCCAACAGGTGGGAAGCAGAACATCTACAGTATACATATTGTGGCCAGGTCAACATTTGCTTTGTGCCGGAAGACCTGTTTGCAGTATTGCATGTACTTCCAAGATATTGCAGCAGACAGGATGCATGGACACATCAATGTCGTTCATGACGATCTATGCACAATGGTACCCCACCAAGTTAAATTTCGGCAACCAGCTAGTTCAGCATATTGTCTCTGAGATTCTTTAAGATGTGTGCAGTGAAGAGAGAAGCACCCATTCAGCAGACACAGATATGTGCTGGCATGAAGGAGGCAAAACAGGGACGGAGGTAACCTTTCTTTCAATCCAAAGTTTGACAATTGACGAATTTCAGAATTTGTGCCATGGGCATCTTGGGAGTAAAGTGACGCGTGCCTTGGTCGCCTTGAAGCATGGTTGCAGACAGTATTTGATCATAAATTGATCATTATTAGTTGATCGGTTTTGCTTGTGTTTGCATGGTGCTTTGAAGAGTTACTGCACGAGCTGTGATCAAGGCAGCTTCTAATGGAGGAAAGTTCCAGCAACCGTGCAGAGATTGCCGCCCTCAGGCTCCCTTTGCAGATTCAATGCATCTCGTTGTATATTGTGCAAGTCAATTTTTTTTTATCACAAGTCCTGTGTCGGGAGGAAGGAAATTTCCTCATTGTTGACCACAAACGGGCAACTCCATCAACATTTGGGACAGCTTAATGGTTCCTTGGCGCTCCATAGTGGGAATCAGGCGTGAGTCTTCCATGGTCTTCCAGCCTCCAAGCTCTCCTTTTGTCACACTTCGAGGCTATCTCCCTTCTGCAGGACACTCTGGTGCTTTGCTCAAAAAGCTTCGCAAAAGTTGACTCAACGCCCAAAATCAAAACAGCTTCATTGCAGAAACTACAACTCTGTCAGGAATTTTCCTGAAATCTATGAGTCGAACTTATTTTCATAGATGTGTTTAATTGTTGTTTAGGAGCAAATCTGTTTGCATGTCAGGTGCTTTGTCCGGTCAGGCAAGGGTGGGTTGTTCACCACAGACGACAAACAATGAACATCAACAAACGACAAACAGACAATTTGGAAAAGCAAAACGCAGAATAGGTTGGTGACGGTTGGTGAGTTGAATTTCTTAATTTTGCATCCGCGCTTGGCAGTGCAATTGTGATTCTTTGATAAGATTTCCAATGAAAGGATGCAGAAGCCTAAAAGTGTGGGAGCTTGCTGTGAGCAGTTGCCTTTGGGAACTAATTGAAGTGTAGGAGCGAGGAGAGCCTGTGAGTGGGCCGTTCCAGACTCAAGACGAGAACCCAAAAGTGGACACAGCCGACAAGCCAATGCAGCCAGCGGTAAAGAGCCATTGCCGGGCAGTTCAAGTGTTCCTGAGGTGTCTGCAGCCACAGACCGGTGGCTTTGAAACAATTCCTCCTCCAGTTGCAGGCAACTTGTGAGTCTACAGAAGGTACTGCTTGAGAGATGGCGTTGTGAATTTGTCCTTCCTACCCTGGACATTTCTCGACAGTCCAGAGCATATTAATGAATCGATCAATATGACCGAATCACATTTCACCCTCACTTTCGACAGCAATCAATTCAAACAATCTCTACCAATCTGATTTGCTTCAATCAATGCAATCATCTCCATTTGCATCTCCACTGTTGTTGATCCATTGTTCATCCTTTTTCCCTTTTTGACCGTCTTGCAGAAAAGTTTTTGCTCTCTCAGAACCTGGGTTGTTCTTCCAGTCAATGCCACACGGCTTGGTAGGCACACCAGCCCGGAGCTCTGCTGCTGCGCTGGCAGCAATGCTACAGGACCAGTTAGATTTTGCAGTGACCTGGTCACCAATTGAATCACGAATCAAGAAACATCCTGATACAAGTACCATAAAATCGTTGAAATGCCACAGAATTTGAATATGACCAGTGATTGGTGACTGTAGTGAGTGTTGTTGGCTTATTGATTCCTAGTTACAAGGAGCGAGATGACCTACAACAACGACTGCAAGCAACAGAGCTCGCACGTTGTGCTGCTCAGTCCTCAGCTCTTTGCAGGTTTAGCTGGAGGTTGTCTGATGAAGTAGTCATATGTGGATTGATTTCATGATCGATCATGATTCGGCAGCTGCAACGGCAAGTCATGTGGGTCTTGCCAAGGCACAACAGCGCCGTTCCACGGCGGAAGCCGCCTTACAAAGGGCTACTGAAGACTTGGTACGGCGACTCAAGTGATTCAAAGATACAAAAGCAGCAAAAGAATTACGCAAAAAGTCAAAGAACATCAAACAAGCCACTGGTTGCTTAGTTCCTTTGTCAACCTGCCCGGGAAATCCTTATTAACTTGTAGCCATGAACAAAGCCTTGTTCTGAAACAGTGAATGTCCAAGGATAGGCAACAGAATCAGAAGCAGATGGCATCACATGTTGCGCATCAGTCAGCCAGTGCGGCATCTCGGTGTCTCATTTGTTTTTTGTTGCTCGACTGCCATGATGCGGTATTCTCCGAAAGTCTCCAAAAGGGTTGTGTCAGTTGTACTTAAGATTGCTATCAAGATCTGACCTGAAAGATCTCATTAGATTTGCACAGCAAGCAGTTGTAGGGATTGAAGCTAAAACAGGTGGGATTTCAATGCAAGCTTGACAACAGATGCCACTCCTTGCCTCATAGCCACAGCCTGCAGATGAAGCTGAGCTCTTGCGACAGCAATTGAGGGAGGCTCGGAGCTGAAAGACCCTGAAACATTACTTGGTACTCTGGA
The DNA here is from genome assembly GCA_000507305.1 of Breviolum minutum Mf 1.05b.01. Classification (NCBI taxonomy): domain Eukaryota; class Dinophyceae; order Suessiales; family Symbiodiniaceae; genus Breviolum; species Breviolum minutum. The sequence continues at coordinate 213,298 of DF239098.1, read as the reverse complement.
ATTTGACAAACAAAAAGCGTTGTACCATGTTGTACGCCCGTTTTCCACTTAATCATTTTCGGCAATGTTTTGTTCTTTGTGTAAGGTTTCATCTGTTTTTTGGGGGGTTTGTTGTCTTGCATGCGTTGGTTCCTTTTAAATCCTTTCAAGGGTACCGTGCGGTGCAGTGCATGAAATTTGATGAAGTTTGATAAAATCAATCAAACACAAAAAATCCACAACATGACACATGCAAAAGCACTGCGACTTTGAAGGACTTTGTTGCTTTTTTGGTGGGGCATGTTTATCTGATTTCATTTTTTTTAAAATTTATTACGTGTTGTATTATTGAGAACAGATCCTATTACAAAACAATAGTCTTGCATAACTACCTAATTATTCTCACAACGATGAGTTTGCCACAGCAAAGTGGTCCTTCAGACATGATATATGCTCATATTTCATTCTGCAATTGCTCATAGACTCCAACATTAATTTCAGATTAAATTTCTCTCTGATCTCTAAATTCTAACTATTTTTCCCCACCTGTCAGGTGAGGGTTGTTAGATTTTATGTCAGTCTCTTCTCCTCCTCCTTCTCGTCCTCCTTCTCCTCCTTCTCGTCCTCCTTCTCCTCCTCCCGTCGTCCTCCTCAACTGGGATCCTCTGAGTTCAGTGTGGCGTGCTGGACCCCAACCGCGATCCTATGNTTCGTCTTCGTCTTTGACATGATTTGGCATGATTTGTGCCAGGTGCTATACTGAAGGGCGGGCAGGACACAACAAGAGCACGCAACAGTCCAGAAAACAAGTGTGAAGGGTTTCTTCATGGTTCTTTGTCACGAGTTGGGAAAATAACACTTCCAATTCACCCTGACAACCCCCACCTGACAACCACCACCCGACATGTCATGGTGGGGATCACTCGAAGTAAAGTAATTTACCTAATTCAGTTCCAATACAAACACAACCTGAATAAATAACGGCACCCACGCATAATTTCCTTTCCTGCCTGTACAAAAAATCCGACAAAATCCATCGAAAGATCCAATTCAAATGACTTCAAACGGATATTCTACATACAGCAAGTGTGAAGGATATGGTAGCTGGGCTCCTGCAAAGCAGCAATTCGATGCAATTCGGGGTTTATTAGGTTACAGCTTTCTGATGAAAGCAATGTTTTATCATCAATCTGTATACATGTGCAGCTTTTTGTTGACCATATTATCATCACAAACATGATAATACAGAATTAGGTCAATATGTAATGCGATACATGATTCAAACAAACAGCGTTTAATCATCAGATTTCTACTGAACAAGAAGCAGGTCAATCATGAAATGCTGCATACTTGGCTCTGTGTACAGTTAGACATGTATCTGTATGAAATATAGAACATACCTTGATTATCTAATTAAATTCATTCCGAACATTTTCCCTTTTTTTATGGAAAATCAAGGGCCACACTCTTGGGGTGGTGGACGGTGGCTATTTGAGTCGTTGCTCAGGCACAAGAGAAATTGGCTGAACTAGATAGTTCTTTATCAACCAGGTGGGTATGCAGTTCTATTGCTATGATGCGCTTCTTAGCGTTTCCAAGACTCACTCATAATATTTGGTTGCCGCTCGAGGAGCGAGCGTGTTCGAGCGAATGAACGTGAGTACGTGCGAGCCCAGGATCGATTTCTTGTGCCTTCGTGCTAGCTGCTATCTATGAGACGGCAGCAAATACAAATTGGGATTCTGTCATATTCTGTTTACGTTCATCGAACTGATCATGACCGATCATGCCTCATCATGTCCCTGAGCTAAATTGCACCATCCTATCTCGTTGCTTTGTTGTGATGTCAAGCTGAATTGATGGCTACAAAAACGGGATGATTCAAGCCTGGCCCAGGCTGAGCTACGAATTGAATATGATGGCCTTGCCGCAGCCAACGAGGCACAGTGACCAGAGATCATTTGCACCAGGTACAAAATCAGTAGTTTGTTTTGCTTGGAGGCTATCAGGAAGGAACTTGCGGCGACACGGAGCCGTATCTCGCCTTTGATTTTCATCAGACTTTGCGCCTTGCATCATAACTGCCATGGCAGAAGGCCAGAGTAGTCAGAGCCGCTAGTCTTTTGAATTAGACCTATTCTTTTTTAGGCATCGCAGCAGAGCAGCAAGGCTTGCGGGTGTGCGCAGACTGCATGACTGTTATATAATGTGATGAACAAAGCTGATCATACAACCGATATGCTTGTCATCGTCATCGTCACCATGATCATCATCGTCGTCGTCATCATTATGATCATCACCATGATCATCATCATGATCATCACCATGATCATCATCATGATCATCGTCATAATCAGAATCATCATCACGATGATCATCATCATCATCATCATCATCATGATGATGATGATCATCATCATCATCATCATCATCATCACGATGATCATTATCATCATCGTGATCATTGCATCCATTTGCTTAATGCTCATCTTCATATTAATGGAGTATCCAAATGATGAATTATGCTAGGCTGCCGTGCTGCAGAAGCTGAGCTTTCAGAGTGTCAAGCGCAGATGCGAGCTGGTGAGATGGCTATGAGCCTATTGTGGATTCGTTGACCGATGTTGACTGGCTATGGGTGTAATTAGTTGCATTTTGAAGGGTGTCCTGCATTTGGCCTTCACCTCTTCAGTCCTTCAAGACGTTCTACCTTGTCTCCTGTGAAAGAATTGCACCATGTTTTAGCTGAGGAGTTTGCTGCGGAGCTGGAGTCTTTGGCGAACCGACGCCAGGGACTCCCAGCACACTTCAGCACGACCCATCCGTAAAAAAAGATCTTATCTTAAAGGATCATTTAATGCAAGCGCAAAGGGCGAAGGTTACTGATCATAAGGTGTCCTGGTGAAATGGTGAAACAAGGAAGCGCCCATCAAGGTTTCAGATAACGCTAACTCTTTCTGCTAGAGTTTAATGAAGCATTATCTTGTGCAGTAGGTAGATGAGGTGTTGTGTCTCATGAGTGTTGCAAGAATCTTTTATTCTACAACAATCTGCAACAAATGGATAGAGATGGCCGCGAGTCTCATTGGATTCTACAGTTTTCATGCTCTACAGACACTACAGCTGTACGTATTATTTCTGTTTTTTTGATATTCCAACGCCCTTTTCTGAGGCCGAAGTTTGGAAGTTGCTCTTAGGGATTCGTCTTTGGCACTTGCAAATGCGGAAGCAGTGTGGGCCAAAGTCGTGTGCATCAAGGTGACAGTAAGATACTAGTAGTGTATCAAGCTGCGGGAGTCAGATCTTGAAAGTCTTTGTCTTACTAGTATGGTCGGTATGGCCCATGGGGAAGAATAGTATTGTATGTATTGTATAGTGCTATGCTTGATCAATCTTGATCATCAATAAATATATATATATATATATAATATATTAATATATACAGAGAGAGATCTGTCTCTTGTGCAGTGAGGATGCGTGAGGGTCAGAGGAATATATTGCCTTTCATCACCATGAATGTTCCAAGATGTCCCAAGTTCCAGCTGTATGGAGCTGAGATGATTGATTATTTGAGTCTCAGGAAGTTGCAGAAACTCGCACTCAAAGCCTCGGTCTTCGCGCACAACTGGAGGCAAGACGTGATGGCTACCGTTGGAAGAACAACATTGCATTCAGAGTCTGTCAAAGATATGAAGTGTGGGACTGTTCCAGTGATGCAATGTGACATCAGCCATCGCGCCATCTCTCATACACTATTTGCTTCACTTATGACTGGTGAGGTGTTGGAGGCTGCAAGGGATGAAATTGCGGCGCAAGAGTACCAGGCTATTTCAGTATCGGTGGAGCATCAATGAATTCCATGCAAGCCGCTTTTGTGGCTGTCAATGTTTTGAATACAAGTTTGACGTGTACAGGTTGTCAAACTCGGACCATTGAATCCGTCCTCAGAAATGTTCATATTGGAGACAGGCCAGCCTTCAGCAGCGGGAGGAGGCCTGAGATAGTTGTGAATTTTGAGCACAGCATTTGTACGGCTTTTAGTGTAGGCCAGCTATTGGAGATTTCATATTAATAATGACTTCATTGACAAGGATTGTGAGCATTTAGAACAAATCATCAAATGTGTCTTGCCGTCTGCTGGAGTAATTATACTGCGAAGTACTTCACTTGCTGGCAGCTCGCATGCATGAATGCTGCAAGCCTTCCTCATCAATTCCAAAGATCATGGTCGCAGGTCAAGAGACTGGAATCCATTGCTGCAGGGCTTTCTTCAGAGGTCCCTGCCCACGAGTCTAAAGAGTGGAAGTTGCCAACCACGTTCCATTTCATTTTAACCCCTGAGATTTGGATTTGGAGGTGAAAGATCTTTCTCAGCGGCATGAAAAGGTTCTTTCATCACTGGAGGACTTCAAACATTTTCAGACCCTGACCCGAGCTTTCAAGCGTGATTCACCTTTATGCCTGATGATTGTGCTGAGTGAGCTTGAGCAGAGACTTAGCAATGTGCGTTGCAAGTTGCTATGCAGTCTTCCAAGCTGGGGTGGAGCATACTTTCAACAGTACTTTCAACTAGGAGAACAAAGGGTAAATACGGATGGAGCAAGTCCTGATTGGGTCCTTTGGAGCTCAAGGTCCCAAACCTGCGTTGCTATAGTTTGTTGTTGCCATGGGTTTTTTTGAGGCAGACATTCGCCATGCTTCGCACGAGTTGCGACACACAGTAGACTACCTCGTTGAGCAGTTTCTTACTGCGACGCACTTTGAGGTTGAGAGTTTGTTTCGCAAGGTGGACAAACTGGCAAAGAGGGCTGGCGTTGAGGCAGGGATGCAAATTGAGGCAACCCATCAGAGCGTACAGCAAATTTTGCGCTTTGATGTGCCATATGCAGCCAGAGCCGGTGCAGAAGGGTTTGTTGATGGACTGGTATCGAAACTTTTTGGGACGGTCCCACGACAAGGACTTCTTCGCAAAGAGGTTTTGAAGATGCTCAATTCACCCCACGCAAATCTGCGCTCTGTTCTCGATCTAATTGGGAACCAGGAAGTCACCCCGGCAAACGAACTCTGGGAGTGCTATCAGACTGTGTTTGACCACTACACGGGGTTGGCCAGCTTGGACAGTAATACCTCATTTAAGTGCCAGGTCTGGATTCTTACAGATGCTAAGATGAAGATGGGCCGCAAGGCACAACCTGTGGCCAAACAATGTTACAGGAAAAATACCAATGATAAGAACAAATTCTCGACGTTTATAATGAAACATCGACGTTTTTGTTTTGTTGCTGCTTCATATTTTCTTATCGTTGATGTTTTTTAATCTTGTTGCTGTCGTATATTTTTTATCGTCGCTACAACCAATCCTCCGCAAGGCAAGCCTTCTTGTATCCCGCTTCGTTGATGTGGAAGACAATTACAACCACATTCAACAAGATATATTTAGAGAACTCGCAAAATTGCCAGTATCTCCTGGCTCTCCGAAATGGATGAAAACCCTGTACAAGTTGGGGGCGCTCTTGGAAGGCTTGCCTGGAAAAGTTCCAGAGGCAGCGAGTCGCCTTCATTTCTGGTCAAGGTTCAAGCCACCAAAATTGTGCCTAGCCGAAATTGTGCCGATGGCAAAAGCCTTCAAGCAAGATTTCCCGGAAAAAGCAGTGCCTTTCGAGGCAAAGTTGGTGGATCAAGCAAAAGAAGAGTGCGAACACAATTCTTTGGCATTTGATCGTTTGGCTGCCTCGCTGATTGATTTGTGCAAAGTCGTCAGCCAGGCTGGAATGAAGGAAATATTGGACAATTTGAAGGTACAAGGCAGTAAAATTCAGGAGTCGGAGTGGGTTTTCGAACTCGTTCATTGCTTGCTGAAAAACAAACCTCAGGAGGAACTCCTGAAGTGTTTTCCAAGCGTTGTCGTGGCCCTTCTCCGGGGTAAAGAGTTCTGCCTGCGAAGCCTTGAGAATGGTGGTTGGCTGGATGCCAAGGGTGTTCTTTGGGATGGTGGCCCGGGATGGTATGCCATTGTGAACCCAGTGAAAGACCAGGACCATGGCCAAGACTCCTCACAGATTTGGAGCGTGGAGGCTGATGATCCAGGACACTCCTTCAAGATAAGGAGTCGGAGCGGTTTCTACTTAGAAGGTGGCAGAAGAGACTGGAATGGCGGACCATCTTATCATGCCACCAGCCACCCGGAGGATTTTCTCGACACAGCAAAAGAGTATCACAAATGGAGAATCACTCCGATGGAAGTCGGATTTAAGATAAACAATCTTGTCTTCAACCGTGTTCTCAGCGGAGAAGGCAAGCACAAAGACGACAAGAACGAGGCTACTGTTGAGGATGTTTCTCGAAAAATTAGCAACCGCGGCCAAGCGGAGGACAGCAAGTGGTACATTTGGCACATCCTACTTTTGGATGATAAGCCTTGTACAGACTAACTTGCAGCCATCATGTAATACATCAGGGTACAAGAAGGCAAAAAGGTGATAGTGAGCTTGCCAAGCAGCTTCAACTCGAACCACCAGAGACAACAGGCTGTCCTCCACTAAGCCATGCACTCCCAAAACTTAAGACTGATACATCAAATACCCATGTTCCAAAGGGTGTAAGTATTCTGATGTGTAGCATTTCCCCTCCTGTTGTTGTTGTTGTTGTTGTTGTTGTTGTTGTTGTTGTTGTTGTTGTTGTTGCTGTTGTTGTTGTTGTTGTTGTTGTTGTTGTTGTTGTTGTTGTTGTTGTTGTTGTTGTTGATCTTAGTTTACCTATTGTTATTTTGCCATATTTTGCCTACTTTGTTCACCCCCCTTAGTCGAAAATTAGCAAGTCGTGAAAGGAATTGCAAAAAGCCCAAAATCACAGGCCAGGGGCATGCTGCTGAAGTTAAAGTGCTCCTTTCATTGCTTTCGTTGTGGCTGAAGTTCTTTGTCTCTGAATTACTAGAAATTACTTGAGGTTGGAATACACCTGGATGTTGGAACCCAATGGAATCTATTCATTTTGATGTAGAAAGACACACAATCATGTAGAACTGGCCAGGGAAAGTGCGAAGACGGAGGACATTTGCAAATCAGCTGAGAAACCATCATTGTTTTTGCCGATTGATACGGCATTCCCGTCAGGACTCCCTCACTCAGGCTCGTGCCGCAGCCGTTGAGCGCTGTCGTCGAGCCAGAGAGGAAGTGGCGGAGGTACGACGTGGCGGTCGTGATGGCCAGTTCTTGAGACACAGCACAGCCAAGCAGAGCTGGTTGGTCGCTCTTTTTGAGGCTGAGCAAAGACTTGGTGCTGTTCTGCGCCAGTTGGGCGAAGAGCGTCGACAGGGGTTGGAACTTGCTCGGAAGCCTGGGGATGCCTGGCACAACCAGCATCAAGCGTAGCAAGCTGTCTGGGTTCACAAGGCCAGAGAGCTAACAGCAGCCAGAGACGCCGCAGAAGCTGCAGGCATTTTCTGTCTTCACAGCCTCGTTAAGCATTCCCAGGTTAAGGTTGAACGCATCGAAATAGGCACCAAAACAAACACCCTGGACAATCTTGCGAAGTTTCGATGCGAGCATGAATTGATGTTTTATTTTTGATGAAGGTTTCAGCCAATGATGGGCAATACTTGTGTGGCAATACTTGTTTCAGATATATGATCTGATATATGAAATATATGAAATCAATTGTGGTGTATCTCGTGTAATAAAAATTCGAAATTCGTTTCTTGATTGATTTCCTCCTCGATCTCCTCGGAGAAAGCTGGGATGGTTTGTCACAAAGATACATGTTTCACAGGTTTTGTTTTGACACTGGTGTCTTTCTGAATGTTGAGGGCATGCTGGATGATTTTATAGTAGGGCCATGTACTCCAATTACAAAAGCCAGCCGGTAGGCTAGGCAAAGTTCCACCCTGCGAACGACGTGAGAATTAGAGGGGTATGGGGACGGGGGGTTGCTCCAAAGTCCAAAATAGTCGTTTTGCAGCCCTTTGTACCACTAGATGGTCCCCCGATGGGTTGGTGGCGCACTCTAACAAAACACTGCTATATGCGATATTTTTTGCCCGCTGCTGCTGCTAGCTATGCCATAGCTGCAATGCTCATATGATGGAAGGCCCAATGCGTGAAAAGTCTTGCACACACAGCTCTTTCTGATCTTGCTGGCTTTCGTTTCCCCCCCCTCGGGTTTAATTTTCGGCTCAATAGGTGATATGTTCACGTCTGATAGTGTTTTAGTGGGACAAGATCTTGCAACGGAGAAGTTCCCACTGATCCTAGACAATATCCGGGTCAAAGATGTTGCAGCAACATTCAGCGGCACCCAGCATTGTATTTCAGACAGATGGAATGTGATTTTTGGATATTTGGATGTTTCTTGGGTGTGATTTTGAAGACACTTAGACTTGTGGATAAACTATGCCAGCATCGTTGCAAGATTTCCTTTTTTGGTATTGTTGCAGTAGGGCCGATCACAAAGTTTTCTGCAAACTACATGTATTTTTTTTGACTATTTCAAGCAGCTCAAGCTTCTTTTTGCTATTGCGCTGGGATTTGAAACTATCTATCTTTTATTGGTGGCTGGTAGCATGTCTTTCGCATCTTGTTTCATATTGCAGGTGTGCCACTTCAACCAAAGCCAGCCTGGCCCCAAGGACTAGGAATACAAGCCACAAGCTTGACAACACTGGTGTTGCAATGCTGACTTGAAGCGCTCCATTCACGCAAGCCGTATTTTGCTACTGAATCCTGTTACAGTATACACCGGTACATTCATGTTCATTCCTACACCAGGCTCCGGATCTCGGACTCCAGCACACACTTTTGTCTCAGGTTCGCCGCTCTCGAAGCGCTCCTTGGATGAACTTATCAATCTCGAGAGCACTCACGGACATTGTCAGACAAACTGATAGCATCATTTAACGGCCTCTGCGATCAAACGCTCGAGATTGCAGTCTTCATTTCTGATCTTCAAAGCACTTCTCGAAGACCCACGATTCGGCTTATTTGTTTGGTCGAGTCAGCACTCAAAGACAGTGAAAAACGGCGATGATTGTCAAGGAATGATATTTCACGTTGTGTTACTTGAAACAATCTTAATTGATTATAATATATTGCGCACATAAAATGTGATAGCATCAGGCATGTTCCATTAAACTGCCATGATTTCAAGGCTAAAACCAAATCGACCAAAGTCACGTCGGCTTGGCCCAATAACTTGTCCAAACCTCAGGGCGGACTTGAGAGCGTGAAAGACAATGTCCATTCAAACTGACAAAAGTATGACAAGTCGATCTCTTTAACCAATTTCTTGCAAAATTATTCAAACATTACGTAGATTGTTTCAGATCTTGGTATGATTCGCGGATTTGCCCTCCATGGTTTCATATGGTTTACTTCTCTCTTGATTGTGTCTTGCTAGCAGAAGGCAAGAGACCTGGTCCGCAAGCGCTTTACGCATGCACCGGGAACTGGAGCTGCTGCAGAGGTGTCGGTCAAGCATCAAACGTCAAACGGATTTACAACCAGAAATTCATAATTGGCAAGTATATGCAAGTATACTATAGGCATTACTAGCCCTGAGGTACAGCTTGCTGCTGTTGTTCTGGGCTGACTTATTATTGATTTGCCTCTGCGTGCTAGGTGGAAGACTGATGCTCTTTCCGTACTTAAGCAGATGCAGGCCTCGCCGCGAGATGCAAGATGCCAACTGGACAGGGAATTGAATACTCGGTGAAACATTGGTGAAATAGAATCGGTTGGTGCCTGTTGGTGAGACTGCTGCGAAGAACAGTGAAGAAACATGCAAGTTTGCAATGATGTGAAGCATGGAGGTCTTGTTGTTCTAATTCGCAGCTAGACCTGTGCCGCTTCAGGTGGATGTTTCAAGTGCTCAGGACATACAGTTCGATGGCACTGATTTTAAATGATCAACCGACTTGTTTGAGCATCGCTTTTTTTTGAATGACCGCAATGCTACGTATTCAAGGAAACTCCTTTTCAAGCTGCGTAGGCTGTTCTTACGCTGATTTGGTTATGCAGAATGTACGCAGTTCAGATTCCAATTTGGTAGATGACCATCCACAGCACAAAAAACACTGCAGACACCTGACGTAAGACAATCCCCGCGCCGACACCCTCCCCACTCCGCGTATGCATGACGAGGCCTTTGTGTAGGCGTGTTGCCAGTGTATGGTAATGCAGGATACAGCCAAACAAACCACTACAATCCACTACATATTTGATCATTAAGGCATTAAGGGACCGAACTGAACTCTCGAAGAAATAAATCAGCAGACTGTGTTGCATGTGTTGCAGGAGAAATATCGTCAGCAACTGCACCAGAATCAGGCCCTTCAGAAGAAGCTGGAGCAGGTGGGTTGGCATCTCAGTTGGCGCCTTGTTGCCGTCCGACTCAGACAATGATACAATGCTGTTGGCCAACTTCTTCCTGTGTTGGTTGACTCACTGGCTAGTTGCAGGATATGAAATTATCATGAATTAAATGTCTTTATTTTGCTGTCACAACCTGCAGCTATCTGCTGCCTCAGGTCAGCAAGCACATCAAGTTCTGAGCGACCTCCCAGGTTGGGAACATATTTTTCAATATGACTACGTAATAATTGGATGTGCCCCTGATTTCTGGACGCCTCGAAAATGCACCCTGCAAAACTTGGATGTCCAAGGCTCCACCCCGTGAACGCCTTAGTTGATTTTGGAGTGATTGGGAAGTTTGGGAAGAGACCTGGTCTACACCTGCTAACAACACCATGAGAATCTGTGAGTCCTGTATGCAAGGTAGTGCCAAAAATTTCTTACTGTCATGAAGCTTTGCATCCCTCAGGTGCCTCCATGCTGCCGTCGTGTGACCAGTCAAGATGCATGAAAAGATGAAAAGATATGGAAAGATATGGGAAGGCAGAGAAGCGCAGAGTTCAGCAAACTGACCCAACTGACCCAACTGACCCACCTGTTGGGAACTGTTGGTTGCAGATGGTTGCTAAGGCCGCAGATGGAGGTTGACCCACATGGCAAGCATATGGCTGTGTTGGTGCAAGAACTTGGCTCAAGAATTGCCGCTTTGCCGCTTTGCCTCGCTACTGTACATCTACATCCATCTTTTCCCAGGGAGCAGAGGAGCAGAGGAGCAGAGCTTGGACAGGAATGACAGGAATGTAATATCACAATATCACCAAACACCAAAAGCGACAGAGCTCAACCAAAAGCACTGCAATTTTCCAGCAAATTCAGGTTGACCGAGTTCAGCTGAGGTTGAAGATAAACCATGTCTGGATCATGGTGGCATTCTGGCTTGCACAAAGATAGCGTGTGCTTTGTGAGAACTAGCTTGGAATTCTGCCATTGTTTTTCGTTTTGTACCTGGCCTATACGCATCCATTGCAGGGGCCGTATATGCAACATTTGCTGCAACCAGCTATGAACTGAGGCTTTTTTTGAGTGTTGCAGGTGCAATCTGCCAAGCAGACGCTGCTTCCTTCTGCGACACCGATGGTTGCTTTGCCAAGACCGGGTCAAGTCAAGTCTTTGTGTTTTTTTTGGAAAGGTTTGAGAGCACTACATGTCCCTGTGCGCTTCAATTTGTGTCAGCGTTCTACATTGACAGACTCTTGAGAAGGTGCGTTGATATATTATGGATATGGCATGATATGGCTACGGTATGCTACGGCTATGGTTTGAACCTTGCATGCCTAAGGGAACCGCACAATTAATCACATTTATCAAATCGAAGTATGTTGGTGGGGCAGTTATTTCTTCCCATGTCTGCCCATGTCAACAGGTGAGCAAAGGTTGAGGGCATGCTGTCATACTGGTACATAGATGTACGTAGCACATTGCCGACACTAATAATTGACACCAACCACATCAGCATGTTCATGTCACATATCAATTGAACAAACCGGATCCATGGATATCATATGCACATGGAACATGCTGGAATTGCGAACGTCACAATCCGTCTCAATTTCACCGCCTGGTTGCTGAGACACCTGCGAGCCAAACTCTTTGCTCCAGACAACTGGTCGATCGCGACAGCTGTCAGCTGAAACATGTGTGGTTGGTGCTTCTGCAACATGGCGCGATGCTCATAACTGTTTCATATTTTTAGATACTTTTTCACTGGGACTGGGAAGGGCCATTTTTTGCCAAAATCAATCTTGCAACATGTGCGAACCTTAACTTTCACTGACAAGGATGTGTTTGGCCTTTTTGGATGAAATTTGAATCCTAATGATGCTTACTTGTACCGTAAATCGGATGATGATGGCTATCCGCCATCCTTTCCCAGAACAGTTTGGTGCTAAAGAGGCAATTTCTTGAACGAGGGGGATCAAAGATGAAGGACTTTCAATGACACCCCAAAGCTGAAGCTAAACTATGATTTGTATCAAAGTTATATGCCTGATGTTGCAAGCACATGCAGCAGAGGCGGATTTGATTCAATTGAATAAATAGACTCATTCATGACTCCTATTGGAGGAAGCTCAGCCTTTGCTTAGTTCTCTTCTAGACCCACATTCAATGATTGAATTGCGACTTGCACTGGCAGAGAATTCCGATATCCAGTGCTTGTAACACTTGGGCGAGGCTTCACTTCGCATGTAGTTGACACTGAGGTAAGCTGTCCTGGCTCCGAAACTCAGTGCGTACTGGACTTAGTGCCACACAGGAGCAAGGAAGGATGATTCAATTCTTGTAGAGTATCTTCCTCTCCAGAAATAGGAGATTCAACCATCCATGCGTGAGCCAAACCTACTGCAAAACTTTAAGACGCGTGGTATTGCTAAAAGCTGTTTCTCATGCTACGAAGTTTTGATCATGCTCTCGCGCACAAAGGAAGGAAATCAGTGTTGTCCTGGTGCTGGTGGTGCACCCTCATTCCCATGCCCTTCAGCTTCACCAGATTTCCATGAGTGAATCTTGGATGCAAAGAAGTGACAAACCATTGCAACATTTGAGATTCACAGCATTTCAGAGCCATACCAGTGACCAAGCAGTGACCTTCTCCAGGCGGATCTCCCACGAAAGTGTTCGACTGCCTCGGGGGGTCAACAACAGAGGGACCATCTCCGTCTCCACCTCACACGCCGCCGCCGCCTGCTCCTTCACCTGCGACCTGGTTGCAGCTTGCAGCTGTCACGATCCCAAAGCAGCCAATGGTCTCAGATGGACATAAGATATCAGTATATATAAATTAATATAATGCAGTCAACACAGTGCTACACATCGGCAGCCAGTCCGAATTTCCCTGACAAGATCCCCAGCCCTCGGAGCATTGCTGAAGGAGCAGGAGTTTGCAGCAAGGTGGATGCAGAACGATCATAAAGACCGCTTCGGGTATCGAAGGGCATGATCGGATATTTGATCGATAGGATTTGATGCGTCCGTACACTATTTTACCCTCCAAGCTCCAAGAAGCCGATTCGGATTTTTTCAAGGTCGGAGATGACATGTTAGTGATGCACCTCGTCAATCGCGAATTTTCGGATGGCGTGATTTTCTGTCGCGGACCTTCCACTGAACTTGGAAGCTTGTTTGCATGAAGCAGAATCTCTTAGACAACTGAACATGTCAAGTGCATATTTGTATATTGTATCGTATTTGTAGCGCATTTTGTAGCAATGTGAGATATGACCCTATGTGCATGTGTCACAAGAGGCTTTCCTGCTTTGTCTCCATGGATGCTTTGCCAAAACTTGAAGTTGCAAAGGCAACTATGAGAAGCCAAAAGGTTTATCCTGAAAGCACATTTAAATAGTAAAACAAAGGCATCTTACCAAGGTGGGAGGACCAAGGTCTTGTGGTGAAAACATGAGATGCCCTAGAGACAAAACTAGTCAAACATTTGTATACTTGTAGCAGCAAAAGTTTGCGTGATGACACCAAGTTGTTTGGCACTGGATCGAACCTGATATTTTTTTATGCGAGTTCAAGCATCAACCCTTGCATTAGGGTGGATATTATATGATATTATATTTCATAAAATGTTCTCTACAAATCAGGGGCTATGGTCCCTGCAAACTACGAGTATGACTTTCAGCAAGTCTTTGTATAATTGCAAAATAGAGCGGGGTCTTTAGTAGAGGGGTACGTGATCGCAGGTTTTTCCAGGTCGTGTTATGTAGATGTCGGTTCATCTTTCATGCTTGTTGTGAGAACCAGAACCGTTGTGTTTTGTAGACATTGGTATGGCCTTTCAATCCTTGCAAATAGGCACAAAAAAGGCTGCCTTCTCTGTCCCAACCACTCGTAGGCTGAAAGGAAGGACCCCTGCAGAGTTAGACCCTGTCCACCCGTTCAATGACCTTGCAGGCTTCCTAAGATGATGATGGGCAAATAGTATGAAACTTCCCCACATATCTTTTTGCTGGGCCATGTGGTCAACTGTCACAAAGATGATACAAGAAATATTCTTGCATGCATGGTGTTTCAGGTCCTACCATTTTAACTGAGTAGTCCCACGGAGATCCCTGATTTGGAGTCCCAACTGCAGTGTCCGAGGTCCCTCTCAACTAGGGGTCTCCTTCTCTACAAACCTTTGATTCGTCCAACTTGATCTATCTAGCTTGACTTTATTGGTGGTGGTCCATTCCCCAGGCGACGCCGATGATTTTCTACAAACGACGTACTCTACAAAAGTATATGAAAGCCCTTTTTATTGGGGTTCTTTCAATTGGAACTGGTTTGTAGATAGCTTCCAGGGAATACAAGAGGGAATGATGGAAGGAAGGTCTCCTTTATTGGACTGGGGCAGCTACTCTTGTGGAGGCTTGAGATGGAAAAAAAAGCCTTGTTGTAGTGAGGGTGTTAGGGTCCAGCTCTTGTACTTGTAGCTACAAACATAGCTTTCGACTCCACAACAAACTTCAGACCCCTATCCTTGGGTGAGTCTTTGTTCCTGGGAGTGGTTCAACTTCCCAGCGGAGATTTACCAAGGCGGAATCTTCCTCAACGCGGAGAGAACACAGAGTGTGGTGGGATCTCATGTGGATTGCTCGAACGAAAACTCTGCAGCTGCAGAGAAATGGGGAGCTGGCGTCTCTCGGCGTGCTCAACAATTTGTCTTTCGCATTCAGATGCTTTTAGCACGTAACCTGCCATGTCCGGAGTTTTAGGCAAACTGGACCAATCCGAACCAATCACCCTTTGGAAATCTTTAGGAATCTTCTCCTGCCTTTGCGCCTCTTGAGAGGTTCCTGATCTCACGACCTTGTGCATGGGCTTGAAGAAATCTGAGTCGAGCCTCAGATGACATGGAGAGGTGAAGTAGCCGGCCGCTTTGAATATGGTCCGGTTGACATTGGTTGACCGATTTTGATGATTTTGTGTCAGGTCAGATGCAAGTCCTGACATGGAAGTGGTATGGTTTTGTAGATCAGCTTTCATCCTTCATGGCTTAGGATTGATCTATATTTCCCACATGCATCAAACTGGCCGTCGGGGACATGCTGGTTTCAGGATACCGAATCCAACAAGGTTCAGTCGTTCCTTGTACTTTGAGATCACGGTGTGAAATTGTTGCTCCAAAACGGTTCGGATGAGAAGATTAATGGCATGCTTTTTGAAGATATTCAGAGTTGCTCTTCAAACTCTAAGGTTGTGCAAGGGTCCTATGTATCAAAGCCAGGTGGAATTTACCATCACCACGGTGGTCTCGTGGGACTTGACCTCTGTTGAAGGAGTCTCAGGGGGTCTTACCATGAACTATTCAGATGCCTTTGGACAGACCGAAAATGTCGTTGCCATACCTCCGAAGTTTGAAGGCGCAACGGTGGGGTCTGATGTGACTGATGTGGCATACGGAAATAGTAGGTCGGTAGCGGCTATAGATGGCTACAGAGAGCCCCCAGCATGGTATTCTGTGTCCATCCATGCCCACTGCGATAGGTGACAAATTGTTCATCTCGAAGGCACCTGGAATTGGCTTCCCCACAGTGCTCGCTGACAAGTGCCTTGTTTGGAAGGAATATAATGTGATATATTGTATATACGTACATTAATATTGTATATTGTATATTGTATATACTGTGTACATACATTGTAATATATTGTATATTGTATATACGTACGTACATGAATATTGCTAATTTATGTTATTATTATGTGAATGTATATCATCATTATATGATGTTAAAGCATGTGTAATTCTATTTACATGCACACATACTGTATATACACAGATATGTATACGTACGTATACATCATATGACATGAATATCCTACCAGTTCACCTTCTACAATCTGACAATGAAGGTGACCTACTTAATCACAACGTTGTGACTCATTGAAGTCATACGATCTACAGATATATGGCAAACAACAACATCTTAGTCATAGTATTTTTTTGGCCAACGGGATTCTGAGTTCAAATAATTTTTAACCGCCATGATTGGAGGCATCGGTACGGCTCATGCGAGTGCACAGCATTCTCACCGACTCTTGAAAGCTGCAACAACGATGCTTGTTTCACTGGCTGCCCTTCTTCCTTGGCAGACAATGCCTGTGGTATCATGGCTAACAAGACCGGCAAGCTTTCCTTCGCTCATATTTGCTGGTCAAAGTTCGCATTTTTGAAGCAACTGAGGTCAGCACAGGTGCCGCCAGTGGTATGCAGCCAGTTATGCTAGCGTTGAAAGCTACTGTGGATGGCTGTTCTCGAACAACGCACAGACATACTGCTGGGCTATGGACGATTCTAAGCTTGCAGCTGAATTGGATAGTCATGTTTGTTCATCACTTCACTTTCATGTACAATGTACTTTGTATGTCAATTATCACTACCCAACAAGGACGAGCAGCAATTTTCCTGAGAGAGTGAGAGAGAGACCAATCACCCAATCTCGGTTTGGCATCAGTTGAAAAGTGGTTGATTGTGGCTGGCAACGTCACGCACAGAAGAGGGACAGCAAGCGATGGTGTGACATGTGATCCAAGGAGTGGCAGTGCACAGATGAATCTTGTGGCTATGGTGCGATTGATCAGCCAAATCAAGCAACTTGCCTCCAAAACCCTCCAACACGTCTCAGCATTGTGAATATTGATGGGAAAGCTGCGCAACAGCACCAAGGACTGCATAGCTATCCTTGCTGACCCCAATGTTGGACAGCGTGCGAATGTTTACAGCTGTGGCCAACAAAAAGATCAAAAAGCAAGCCATGGCTTTTGGTGGGAGCATGGCGTTGGCTGCGTTGACAAGAAGGCCCTAGATCAGGAGATTTCAACTATATGTTCAACTATACTTCTTGCCTTGCAAACATCAAGCGTTGAGAAGCATGGCAAAAGCGTATAAGCCTTTGTGATTTGTGTTGTTTGACACTCATTGCAGTTTGGATTGTGCTTCACAGGTCAAGGGCGTACCTACCAATCCTATTGTACCGCGGAAAGGGGGTCGGATTGACATCAGCTTCGACAACTTAGCATGGCTTCACGAATAACTTTGATTTTATGACGTTCAATCATTTTTTCCAAAAAGTAAATGCAAACAAATAACGAGTGGATGTATCAAACCGATTTATCCTTTTTGCAATAAAATATACGTAATAAAGAATTTTGAATTATGTAAATGATTTGAAAAAAATATGTTTTAATGCTATAGCTGCTGCAGATGAAATTAAATGTCCTACACTAGGCGCAACTAGCCAGGCCGTTAGATTCGGCAACCCTTTCGTCATTTCGTGTATATTGGATTCTCGAAATTGTTGTATTAATTTTTAGAGAACCGAATAATTCTGTGCACACGAAATCTGTGTCCCGGCCGCGGGGATGCCGCCGGCGGAACACGAAAACGCGAAAACCCGAAAACGGCGAAAACGGCGGAAACGCCAAGCACGAAAACGGGAAGAAACGAAAACGCGAAAACGGCGAAAACGCGAAAACGGCAAAAACGCGAAAACGCG
>DF239098.1:135979-192490 GCA_000507305.1 Breviolum minutum Mf 1.05b.01 | reverse complement strand
AAAAAAATAAAAATTCTATTTTATATATATATATTTTTTATTATTAATAATATTAGAAAAAAAAAATATATATAAATATTAAATTAAGATCTTTTTAAGAATAATATTTAAAAAAATAATAATATATATTAAATATTAAAAATTTAATATTAATAAAATAACAAATAAAAATAAAATTAAAAATTAATAATTATTATTTATTATTATTTCTATTGTTATTCCTACTACTAGATCTACTCCTACTCCTACTACTACTCCTTTTACTACTCCTACTCCTTCTACTACTCCTACTCCTTCTCCTTCTCCTACTCCTTCTCCTTCTCCTACTCCTACTCCTACTCCTACTCCTAATCCTACTCCTACTCCTACTACTACTACTACTACTACTACTACTACTAGTAAAGTAGGAAGGTTGCAAACAGGGCCCTGCGCGTGTCTCGCGCGGAGTGCGACTGAGCCTCTTCCCAAGAACAACTGGTCATCTCCATAAATCAGTTGTTGTAGTACGTAAAATGACTTGCTTGTGTTTGTTTGCAGGCAGCATCTACAGTACTATGCAACAGTTTGGGGATATGCATGTATACACATATGGTAACAACCACAAAATGATATGTTATAATGCTGCGCGGTTACAAAACCCATAGTAGACACCACAAAAGGACGACTTCTAAACCCGAAGGAAGACTTAACCCATGCACCCAGTAGTTAGAGAAAGAATAAGAAAGAGAACAAGAGGAAATATCATTCAATCATATTCAATCACCTTTTAATCCCTCAATATCCTCGCTTTGCCATCCGCAACTCTCAACAAACAACCTCTCCATGTCTATTTATTATTGATACATCATATTCATATATCTTTATTTTTTTCATGATCTTTCATATCGATAGTGCGGAGTCTGGCAAGGCCATCCCAGTCGATGAAGAATTAACCTCAAAGATAGAGAGTTTTTTTCGGAAAGATTGCGAAAACGCCTTGATACCATATTGATATATATTGATAGCAGCACCTCGCATGCGGTCTTGGTAGGGCAAGGGCCGTGCCATCTTCTGTCCTCCAATCACACTCGGCTCCACTCTTTGGTGGTAGTCCTGGCAGCGAGTTCATTGCACCATTCCTAGCTTTCATGACAGGTCTCAGCCTCCGTACATCTTCCATCAAGCGCATCTGCAAGGGAAATTGGAACGATCTCGGTGTCAGGAACCTGCCAGCATGGAATCATTGTCATAAGTGAATTGAAATTACAAAAGATACGATAGATACACAATTGACACGGTGGTTACGCAAGACAGATAGATAGATAGATAGATAGATAGATAGATAGATAGATAGATAGATAGATAGGTAGATAGATAGATAGATATTGACATGGTGGTTACGCAAGATAGATAGATAGATAGATAGATAGATAGATAGATAGATAGATAAATAGATAGATACATACTCTAGATACATACTCTAGATACAGTACGATGCATGGTGCCATAGATACAAAAGATGCAATAAGTATATATATATTACACAACTAAATACAATACATGCAACAGATGCAGTACATTAAATATATACAAAAGATACAATAGACACAATGGATACAATATACATACAATAGATACAATATTCAGGACATAACACATACAATAGATACAATTGATTTTACACAATAGATACAACGGATATAATGCATCTTACACAATAGGCATAATATTTGCTAATGGTATAGACCATGAAGTATATTTTTCTGATTTGGAAAGAGCTACTGGTGAAACAATGTGAAACGAATGGATTCCAATAGGACTGCCACTTGAAATTTAAAGAAATTGATCGATGCACCTGAATCCTGGAGGTCCCGAGCTCGAAAACAAGCCTCCATGGATGGTTTCGTCACGTCCACAAAGAACTGAACTATAGGATTATGGGAGTACTGAGTAATCTGAGTATATACATATATATGGAGATTGGAGTATATTGGTCAGATTGGCAGTTTGGCATCTTGCAATGCAAAACATTGCTCCACCTCATTCTTCGCTGGAGCATACTCCTTAGCTGACCCAGGTATAGCATGTCTGATTCCGCTTGGTCCAAAACCCCCGACCAAGGTGTGAGGCATGTAAAACCAAGTGGCGGAAAGCAGGTGTAGCACAGCAAGCAAAGTGCAAGGTTAGCCCAAGACCTTGGGGTGTCCACGATCCCAAAGTACGGAATCCAAACAGCGTGAGCTTCTAGTAAAGTTTCTGAAGCATGTACTGACTGTACGGTCTGTGTCTATCACAGAAGTGTTGCCATATGCTGCTGCAGCTTCGCTACTCACCATTCCTCTCGTCCAAATTGTAGATCATGCAAACACCAATTTTGCAGGGTCTGGTGACTGCTGTCAATCTGTCTGCATAGCATTGCACCTACAGACTGGAAAAATGTTTGCTTGAAGTCTCAAAGGGAAATCTTCACGGAATATTATGAAATAACCAAATGCTTCACCTGCAGCTAGCCTGACATCGAAACAGCCCGATGAAATATGCCACTGCTGGATGGAAGCAGAAGAGGAGTGGCCACGGTGTTAGCATCCTCGAGCGATGTCGTCCAGTGACATTGTGACTTCTGGCATGCGCGAAGCTCTGAAAAATGTACACACCTGAAATTCAGAGCTAGCTTCAACAGCACCATCGCCACAATAGTACAAATGGATGGTGCAAGAGCAATGTCGTTGCCACCGATTGAAATGACCAACATGTCACAGCTTCGAATGCGATCGCGTATCAGTTCCTGTGCAGGAAAAACGCCAAACCTTGTCTTGCTGGGGACCATGCTGATGACATCTGATGAGACCAAATGCGATCAACCAGTGCATTGCACGTACCATGTGTAATTCCTAGCTTCTCAGAGCCTCCTGTTCATACAGGCCGCAGCATGAGGGGACAACGCAGCATTGCACACCGCCCACTCGACTGGCCAATGTCCTCAGCTGTCTCTTGAAGAATTTTGAGCCAAGTGTCAGTATTGCTAGCCGAATCGATCTTCACTGATCTAACCTATCGACAAACTGATAGAAGAATGCATTCCACCTCTGACCATCTCAGCTCAACACGTTGCTTCAATTGCTGTGTTTAACGCAACGGCTTTTGCGTGCAAATCTTGAAGGATTTGATTCATCCAGTAGGTCACATCGCAAACCATCCTAGGAGCAGCACTTGAGTCGCAAACGGATCTGTTGAGTGGGTGAAACTGAAGCTAACAACCTTTGTACAGCATGAGCAAATAAGCAAATATGAAATTTAAATAAAGGCATGCACAGTACATTTTCTTCAAACTTAGTTGAACACTTGTGCCCATCAAGCTGTGCACGTCGACAATGCTAAGCAGCTCCTTGGTGGATCAAGCAGGTTCTGATAGCCATTCACCGCTGGAGCATGCGCAAAGGATGGGCGCCAATGGTGTGCAGGCGCTCCCTGCAACCAGCATGAACAAACATCTACAAACAGCTTCCTGTCCACATTCCAAAACAAAAATGCACAGCAGGGATGTGCTTGGGACACACCTGCCTGATTGAACAACCATGTCTTGTTGTCCAGGGAAGAGTCTCCAGCCAAGAATATCCTCGCTAATTTAGGACACCATTCTCCCAAGAGATGTCAAGAGTGGATTGGTCAACTTAAAACACCGAGACGGGGTGGTCAGTTAGGGTTCGTCCACTACGACCGATGGATTCGTCAACCTTCAAAAACATTCTAAAGTGTCTGAATCGACTGATGTTTATATCATTGTAGCGAGTGTAGCGTAAGGTTTCTACAATTCCACTTGTGGACGTACCGTCCGTGTCAATCTATCATGAATCCATCTATCCAGGGATTCACAAGTATTGTAAGCATCCTGAAGAATATCATCCTGCTTCCTTCCCAGAATGTTTTACAGACCATGGTATTTTCAACATTGTGATGGAGACTCTGTGAGTAAAATCTTGAGAATACTCGAGGCCATTCTCCACAGCTTATTACCTAACCAACTTCATCAAACTTCCATATCACAAGACGTTGCAACCGACAAGGTTCACTGGGGTAGACTCTCCGTGCACCAGCAAGAGGCCATCAAGCAAACGTTCAAGGTAGCCTTCTCAAAACTGTGAGCAGGGAACGTTCTGGAAACAGGATCAAGAGACTGGGGAATTTATGGGATTCGATCATGTTCGATGCAATTTCATGTGCACAGCTGACATCAGCTGACTACACACTTGTCCCCTTTCAATACAACTGTAATACAACGCTTCAAATCCTGTCACAAGGCTGCGCGAAGCAATGTAACGATCTTTGCTGCCTAGCTGCCGGTATTATGACCATGATACGTGGAATAGAAAGGTCCTTCATACACACTAAAAACACATGCCAGATCACACCCGTCTTGCAAACGTGAAGCATCTATCGGTTTCTTTTGATACAATTTCGATTCTGAATGTCCTGAAACAAGTTTCATGTTTCGTCTGCGTTTGTCCTCCGGGTATGACATGCATTGGAGCCAGTGAGGCCGCAGCCATTTGTAGCAAATTTGCACTGGATGCTTTCGATATGAAAGTAAAGGGAACAGCGTCTCAACGATGTTTCTTGGCGTCATGACATGTCATGACAGCATTTTGAATCTTCTGTCTGAGCAAAGGAACTAGCACTCACCCCTGATCGAACTCACCCCTGATCTGTATATTATGAACAGTGAACATGTCATGACGCTTGAAATGCAACGCAACTTCCTCAATCTCAAGAACCTTCCACGGATTTCCACGGTGTCTTCTGATTCTGAGTCCTGCTGGTAACATTTGCATCTGTGAAGGTGCTCTGGCTCTTGGTGCCGATGGTGCTGGTGTCTCCAAGCAGTTGAACTTTGCAAGCATCGATGAGGAATCCTCACTGTTGACAAGCAAGTCAATGGTCAAAGTACGAACTGGTGGGGCTTGCAACAAGAGTCTGGTCCTCACTGCTGCTCTCATGCTCTTCGCTGTCGTCCGTCATGGACTGCCCGACAACTGCCATGAAAGCTCTTTGGAGATTTGCTTGAATTGCCTGATTTCCTTGGTGCAATGTGTTGCATACGTTTGCCACCGGATGTTGTCGATCCCCTTCGATCCCCGGTAAGATCTGGTTGATTTAAGAAATACAGCTAAGCCTAACACCTTTGTAAGCTGACGGTTGTCCCTGGCACAACCGACACGTGGCGACGCCAATTCATACCACAGATTGCATCGTGCAAATCAGGAACGTTTCCATCGTCATGCTCAAGTGTCACATTCAAGCACCTTGTTTTTCAGCTCATCCTCAGCGCTGCCGTCATTATATTCGCTGGCTTCATCATGGGCTGCTGGACCCTGCAATGAAAGCTATTGGAATCATTTTGAATCATGTCATTGGAAGAGTGAATTATACAGCCAGTCTAAACTGGTAGTGCAAACTTTTGCCTTGTCAATCATGCTCTGATAGGTGGTACAAGAAGGATCAAGTCAGAAGTGCTTCTCATGCTTTGCAATGTGCCAAATATTGCACAAGACATCATGCCAGGTATATACCGACGTTTCGACATCTGGGATCAAGTCCCTGTGAGCCGCTTTGACAGCGAGATGATTTCAGGAAGAGGAAGCCCACGAGAAACAGTCGTAATTTGCATATAATTTAAGGGTCGTTTGCTTCGAGATTCTAGTTTGCCAGGCAATACTGAATAAACACACTGCACAATTTCACATATGAGTTGGGTAGTCTGGCGATGAAGCTGCACACTTGAATCACCCGGACACATGACACATTTTGTAAGTTGAATGTAAGTTGATGTAAGTTGTATGACCAACCCAGGACCCGGCTCACAGGCTTTTCGCTTTCAACTGCTCTTGGATCTCTGGCCTGTCTTCGAAGAGCGTCTCTGCTCTCTCTCTTAATGCCTTGCGTGAACAGGAGTCAAGAAAACCTCTTACAAGTACCATCTCTCGTCAATGATGCTACTTTTGAATTATTGTATAAATTGGTTGGCAGCTTCGCCTTCCCTCTTCCTTGAACATCTATCACCCAGGAAAAAAATCAAATGATGCCAAATTCTGAACCAAGTGGCTTCGCATCAGGCAACAGAATAGCTGCAGGATGCAGCGCAAGATCCACTATCACTTGCTCGAGCACACGGCCCAAACTTTGGTCATTAGACCGGTCATTCCGTATCTTCAAACAAAATACCCATTCCATCAAGGACACCTGGTCAGCCATGATCCACAGAGCATGGTTCACATTGCGGTGATCCCAATTCCTTTCTCCTTCAACCGGTGGCCATTGAGTGATATGCTGCCACGCAGGGTAGCCTTCCTTGGGGTGATTTTTGACCTCCAAGAGCGGACGCACATTGATGTATATCCGATCGTCACCGCTAGTCCTCAGGGGCGAAAATTGTGACTTTTTCTCACGGTCCAAACCTTGACTCAAAGACGCCTAATTGACGGTTAACCAGTTAACCGGTTAACCGGTTGACTCGACTCTATATATATATATACAAGTACTACTATGAGACTAACTCTATACTTGTACGATAATAACTTTGGCTACGATTCATGAATTTACAATCAGTCGTTACTCATACGCCACCAATCCTGGGATCTGGCACAGTCCACCGGCGGTATCGCACGCAGTCTGCAATGCACCGTGCTGCATCTTCAAGTGGCACATCAGGATTGAAAACGAAATCAAGATCACGAGAGTCCGCCAAATCTGCAACAACTGTGCCTGCAGCGGGCGAACCCAAGTCATCATATTGGTCCTGTTTACAGGTTCAGTACCCCATCATGACGCACCTGTTGACACTTCATCTGCTTCAAAAACTGTCTCCCACAATAAATCAAAATAATCATCGCGAATTTCCTGCTTCATTTAACATTCCACTATTGGCCAAATACGCAGGCATTGCTACAGTAATTTTTGTTTCATATAAAGGGGTGTTCTATTTTTGTACCACAGAAGCAGACTTAAAATGATATTTCAAATATCAACGTGAAAAAATTGGCAACTCAAATCAGCAGCGATGGACTTGAAAGGTGTGGTAGTATATCAGTATATCTAATCTATACGTACAACCAGAGCAAGCCAGTATCCAGAATTCTAAAATGCAAATTGCAAGCAGCAAGAAACACTCAAGAATAGAAAGGATTTGCTACTGAGAAGGTAAGAGCCACCATTCTAAAAAATAGTTCGGACAATGCTGTGAAAACTTGCGTGATCAGAAGTTATCAAACGTGTTCAGAAGTAGGGTCAAAACAACACACATGTCAAACAAGCTTTCAAGAGCTACGCCACCTCATTTACACTAGTCAATGAACAGTATACTGGAGACAGGGGGTTGAGCTACCAGTATAGAAATATTGAATTCCAGAAGAACAGTTCAAAAAGTGTCTTTTGCAGAAAACGCATTGTATTGCTATCAAAGCAGAAGGACTATTATGAAAATATGACAACAATATGACAACAATACAGGTGAATCAGTTGGACTTTTTGGAATAGTAGCTTGCGACAAGATTTCAAGAGGATTCGATGATGTGCTTTGGAACATGTTTGTCAAACAGGCGCTTCGAACTTCCAATTTCGTGAAATTCACCACAAAAAAAACATCCAAAACCTTGTGACCAGCCTTCATCACCTTGATCTCTGGCGGATGCAACAAATCGCAAACGAAGTGGATGAAATGGAGAAAGACGGGCCAAAGCACAGCCCAGCACTGCTAGAACAGCCACATCCAAGGAGCAGCACCACATCCGATGCTCAACAATTGATTGCAGGGTGTGCATTGAAGCTTCCTGCAACCAAATAAAGTGATCGAAACCTTCCTGAGTCTAAGTCAGGGCATGAACAACATCCATGAAATACATGACACATCATGACACGTTCTCTTGGTGAAGCTGGTGATGACCACCCCTCTGTATACCCACCTGTGTGCACCTGTTAATGCTGATGCTATTGAAGCAGGACAATTCAACGGGACAGTATTGATGCACTTTCTTGCTGAAGGCTTTCCAGAATCCTTCTTTCTAGACCTTTTTCCATATTGTACAATAGATTACAAGTATTAGATAGTCAAGTGTGGACCTGTTCCCCCCCCCCACAAAAAAGAACGTGCCCATCGGATTCTGCAGAGTTACGCCACAAGAGGAAGATAATGCCCAACTCGAAATGTCTGCAACTTCAGCTGCCTCGCTTGTTGTGATCATCAGTGCGCCTTTCAGCCTTGCTTCTTGTGACAGAAGGCCACAAAATCGGCTGTGTTCTGAATCTGTCTGGCTTCTCTCAATTTTCTCACTGGCCACACTTTCTCCGTTCACACCGTTGTAGAATTGTAAGAAGTCTTGCAATAGTGGCAAGCCTGAAAATCCGTCGGAGAGCCCATGACTGACCGCCAAATGAAGTCGAGATTTACCAGTTTCTGCATCCTTCAGCAGCACTGCATGCATTGGATTTTCTAGAAATTGACGTCCGTTGCGTCCATCCAGAAGCCATGCAGACCGCAATTCTAGCTGATTTGAATCCTCACATTCAATCACATCCAGCTTGGCTTCAGGAAATTTTTCGCGCTTCAATCGAGGCCATGCAGTCCACAATAGTCCACCTATACATTCCATGACACAGTCCGTTCTCCCTCGGCTTCCGTGAAGTGAATTTCCAAACGTAGACTGTAACAAAGCTCGTGCCAGTGACAAGTTAGCTGCGGCTTCCATCGCCAGGTCCCACAGGGCTGGAGGATCTGCAAGTTGGACTGAAAGTGCACCGTGCTTCGAAAGCAAATTCTCCAGCGCTGTTTGTACCTTCATGATTTCCACATCATCCGCTTCTAAGGCCCAACAAACCGACATGGAAAACATGTAAGGCCATTCCCTCACTTTGAAGAAGCATGGCTCTGTGATTTGTGCGGTGCAGTTGTCTTTCTTTTCAGTCTTTGCCAGCTTAGTTGTGACTTTCAGCAAATCTGCAACGGTGTCACAAGCGAGTGCATCTCGCAAGCTCAATTGAGGTGCCAGAGATTTACGAAGGCGGCCGACTAAAGCAGTCAAACGCAAAGAATCGAATGCAGTGGCAAGTGGCATGCTTGCACCCAACCGAACATCTGCCTCTTCTTGTAGATACTCCAGCAGCTTGAGCTCTGCATGTGAGAGATCCTGTACTGGGAATGAATGCTCCGGTATATCGGCCGATTGCACCGGTTCTGGAGACTCAACGTCTACCCAAACCTCGATTCATCGCAAAGTTGCAACCGTGCTTCAAGTGAGTGATCTCATGTCTGGATATTTCCGGGCTTTTTGCTCCCAGCTTGGGAACAAACCATACATCTATCTGTACAATACAGAATCAATTGACTGATACTTGTTGAAACATGATAAACATGACTGATTCCAAAGGGAGCAGCGTAATCTAAGCGTGGACGCTGACGTGGCCGCTGTTGGAGTGTATCCCAATCCCATTTGCAGGGCCGCTTTGCAGGCAAATGCCCGGCGCAAAGATTGGACAGCAAATCCTTACCTTGGTCGAAGTCCTCTTTTTCTTCCCTTCCCCACTCCGGACCCTCAAGGAGTTGGGTGATGGTACTTGATTTGTGAGATCTGTGATTCTGCAGCTCTTGATATCGTCTTGGATGCATTGCAATAGGGGTGCTTTTCTGTGAGATACATATTTCAAGAAATGGGCGAATTCTGTGCAGTTCTGTGAGGATCTTCATAAGAATCTATCATAAAACCCCGGCGTAGACCCAAGCTACAGCCTTCAAATGCCTTCGTTAGGAGCAGCAGGCTTCGATCTGGCCGCAAATACCAACCTCTGCTGGTATGGCAGGGAGTCCGAGAGGGATGCATGACCGACTCTTAAGACCGTGAAGCATACCCATTGGTACACATCGTCCTTCGACTCCCAACACCAAAATAGGGGCTTTTATGTTTTATAGGACATTTATCAAAGGAAGGCCAATATAGAGACGGAGGACCTCTGACCTCCTCGTTGTCAATGTTTGACAACAAATTGCACATGCTGGATCTTGTTTCTCTAACTCTGCAGGGCAACTGTTCACACAGATGACACACATCGCATCATATCGCCATATCGGGACCGTCTTGCAGGCAAAACTGCAGAGTCCTGCAAACCTGCCTACCAGCCAATACCACTTTTCGTTTCCATCAATAAATGCAGTCATAATTCATTGAGCTATGACGTCGCACACAATGTGCAGAAACGAAGATTTACACACACACACACAAACAATTGTGTAAAAGCTGCGTACACTCATCCAGAAAAAAAAACGTCTAAATCTGCCTGCTTCAACATTAGGAAGGAGTGGATGGTTGCCAAATCACTCCCAAACTCTCAATGGCCAAGCAGCTGTACCATTGGAACTCCTTGCTAAGCATTTTGTCAAGAGAAGTCAGTTCCACAACAACGGCCAACGGTTTCGCACAATAGTGTACATATATTATGTGATACACTGGTCCACACTGTGCGTCTACCTTTTGAGGCACATGTTTTTCATATCAACGTGCAAGCCACAAGTCATAACCTTTTGCAACCTTCCCCAAAACATCCCAAAACCTGCTTCCACAAGTACCAGTACCAACCTTTGTTTGTATGAAAAGTGAATTGCAGTGGAACTAATCGGGGTAAACGGGGATCCGGGATAAATGTAGACGTGTAAACATGGACTGCCGTCTAGTTCCCTCCCAGTCCGTCCTGCAAGACTTGACGATATAAGCTGCTGAGGCCCATCCACCACATCGTCCACATCCCAAAGCTACGATGGCCCAAGCGCCAAATACCAAAGATTGCAGCAGCTAGGAACACCCGCCAAGGCCTCAGAACATAAATCGAGAATTCAAAGGGAATTGAGCAGTGGAGAGAATTAACATGACACGTCTATGTTAATATATCCCTAACATTCCCTAATCCTTTTATGGGTTTGGGTACTTCAAGAATGTAACTGCATTTACATAGGTTTCCCTTTGTCCCATCTTTCATAGCTAGTCGTTTAGACCTTGACATTAGCATTGCTTGTCGCTTGCGTTTTCCCCCAGACGAACGCTGGGACCCAGGCAAAAGAACGATCATCAAACTTGTGCTCAAGGCAGGCGTACGCCTAGGTGCAAGATGCAACAACACTAACATCTCAAACCAAACTCGATCCTCTTGAACGGGCTGATGCTTGATTGCAAATTATCTTGGCATGATCCTGTGTCATCATCCGTTTTAATTGCTGGATAAACTCCGCCAAAATCCAAATTGATAAGTCTGAGTGTTGTGCGCACCGAGATCTTGGGCAAAACTCCCTTTGCCACGCGGGGCCTGATAGGAACGTTGGCATCTCGACAGATCTCGACTCTAAATATCGACATCATTGAGTCCAAGCTTTTGGCCACAAGTTGATACCAGCTGTTCCACACCATTGGCAGCAGCAACCTTGTCACTCGTAATGGTTTCATTGTGGATGAATGTGTATTTATCTGGATCAAGAACTAGACTTGAAGCCATGTGACACCTCTATACACCTCCGGCCTTGAGGCCTCTGGAGCTGCTCTTTTGAAACCAGTGCGGTTTTTTTCATGCACATGCAGATCATGCACTCAAACTGCACTTGTTAGGTGGGTG
Organism: Breviolum minutum Mf 1.05b.01; assembly: GCA_000507305.1. Classification (NCBI taxonomy): domain Eukaryota; class Dinophyceae; order Suessiales; family Symbiodiniaceae; genus Breviolum; species Breviolum minutum. The sequence continues at coordinate 180,868 of DF239098.1, read as the reverse complement.
CCTTCTGCTCCATCTTTTTTCAAGAGCAAGACAACGACCACAACCACCCACGACAACCACAGCAACAACGGCAACGACGACAACACCTCCAACACCCACACCACCACCAACAACAAGCAATAAACAACAAGCAAGAATAAACAACAACCAACTACCAACTACCAACTACCAACAAACCAACAAACCAGCCAACCAACCGACCAACCCACAAACAACAAACCAACAACAAGAATCAATGCCGGCTTTGCGAAGCATAACAATGCCACTATAATCATCTTCTACTATCCATATACAGACCATTGTGGATCCAATGAAACATTTGAAGCTGTCGGAAAACAAACTTGCGGTACCTTTAGGAATGCTGAGGCGCGAGAGGTTGAAACATCATAAAACAACCCTCTTGCTCAGGCCACTTCATTGATTGTTCTGCGGTTCTTGGAAACCAAACAGTCGCCAAACACTTGCTCGGCTGGTCGCCAAGCCAAAGAGAAGGCTTCCAAGCACTTGCCAGCCTGAAAGAAATGCAAACAAAGCACTGCAGTACATGTCATGATACAAAATGATACAACATGATACAACCATTCAATTTCAACATATTGCACTAGCTAGCTAGGTGCTGACAGTTTTTTCCGCAACTGTCCGTTGCTGGCTTAAAACTTGCCATGCCCCCCCAAAAATGAAATTAGTCTAATCTGAATTTGAAATCATGATATAATCATCGCAAAAAGTGCCGACTATACAACACTGCTTCAGCTCAGATTGTGCACACATCGGCGTGTTGGTACGCTACGGTACACTTGGTTACGGAGATTTCATCAGTACGAGAACCAAATCACCATATAATTCGATCGTCGTGCAGCGCATATCCGGACGTGTCGCCATGCTTATAATGTCACTCTTTTTCGCCCTGGCCTTTCTCTTTGATTTTGTGAGGTGCAACTGCTGAGCGTCGTAGGTACTGAGATGCCTGAAGCTTCAGGCTTCTCAACACTTGGGCGCTTGTGTGAGCGATTTGGTAAACCTTCTCACTGTTGCACGCTTCAATGTGAGGATTTATATTGATTTACATAGATCTACCACTATCAACGCCTTCCATATCTGGGCTTCAGATTCTGAGGAAAGCACGCCTACTGGCACCCTGGTGTCAGCTAGTGATGCTGAGGTTGTCAGTGGCGGCTGGAGGGCCTCATGGCTTGCTGTCTATTGATCTATATCTTGTCGAAATCTCTATATAGATCGTTTCTACTCCTATAGCAGATCATGACAATATTCTATCTGTAGATTCTTGCATCTCTACAAGGCTGTCAAAAAGACTACATCATTTGAGTGGACGTGAACAACGTCCAGCCACTATCATTGGACACTCCAGGTTTGGATTCTTAGCCCTTCTGTGGCCTGGCCTGTCCACCTTCCAATTCCATCATGGCTTTATATAAATTGGTTCCTTGAATTCCTTTGTCTTTAGTGGCCGTGCGTCCCACAACCAACCAACAACTGCTCTTTCCGTCTTGTCCCCTTGCCGTCCGATTTCTCCCTTTGGCTTACAGGCCTTTCGATCTATCTTGCCACTTGAAGTACGTGGCCATTCCTCCACTCCAACGACTTCTGTGGGCCTCAAAACAGCCGGAGCAAAAGCCCACGACATGTTGACAAGCCAACCAAAGAATGCAATTCATAGCAGCCACGTCGTAGCTATTTCCTCTTATTCCTCTTAACGTAAGCATTCTAGATGCATTTCTCAAATGTTTTCGAAGGAGCGAAGCCCACTTTTCTTGCCTACGTGTGAATGAACTATGCTTTGAGGTTACACCTGGCAGGAAGAATGGTTGAATGGTTTGTGAATTTTGTGAATTCTATTCCGATGAAAGATCAGGTAGCCAGTATGCTGCATCAGCGTAGATAAAATTGAATCATCGATAGTCTCACTGGAAACCGCTTCTGTAGCCAACCAATGTAATTCGGTATCAGAGCTCCGGGCATTGCGTGTGCCAACAGCTTTCCTCGACAGCCCTTTAGTAGGGTTTCGACATCGGGGGCGGACAAAGACCTCGGCTCAAGGAGAAAAGCTCAGTGAATAGTCTTGTAATTTCATATGATATGTGTACTATTGGTCTTGGTATGTGATTGAATTGAGAAGTAATATCTGAATCATTTCATGAAAGAGGAGACAACTACGGTATTTGTTTATGACTAAACCAAATATCATAGTGTGCTTTGCTATGATGTGCTATGATTTGATTGATTGCGATATTTAGTCTAAGACCTAAGATATTCTAAAATGCTGTCAGTCTTGGATGGTCTTGGAGCTTCCTGTGCACTACTTGCATTGGACTCTGTGAGGACCAATTCCCCTCTCAAAAACAAACATGGACCTTACCGGAAGCAAAATGGAAGTGGCTTTTCAACCTCTGCCTGGTCGAGGTAAATAGAACAGCGTGGGTGCAAAGCGTGTCCACGTGCAAAGTTACACTGGTTTACGCTGGTGTATCTCTGTTGGTCCAGTTGCGCTGCTTATGCTGGTTGGTGTAAACGCTTTGAGCGGTATAACGGGTAGGCCATGTAACAGCAAGCGGTGTAACGGGTGTAAGCGGTGCAACCAGTGTAGTCCTTTCAAACGGACGCTGACATCGCACGCAATGATATTGAATAATTCGTACTAGTGCAACAGGAGGGGAGCACAGCAGTCTCATGAGATCTCATATCCTGGGGTCATCTGGGGTCCTCACGGCTGTACATATGCCACGAGCCTCCGCCTTAATTTCAATATGTCAAAGTCGTGCACACACCCAAAGATACGGCACTCCAATCTCAAGATCTCGAAAGTACTGAGCTTGAGAACGTCGTTGGACACAAGGTCACCAATGCCTCCACCTGCATCAGAAGTAAATTTTCTGCCTGCCAGGGCGACCAGTCAGATCAGTCATTTGCAGGGTGCACACTTCACCTACCATTAAGAAATGTATTCTCTGCAAATTCTTGAACCCTTCTGTGCCCCAACAAAGCATAGTTTTTTCCTGAACGTTGTCTCCCTCAGCGAAATTCCTTGAACCTTTCATAATTTGGCCTTCAGACCGGTCATGACCGGTCCCACCCCAGCTTGACAATTGTCATAGCTGCATATTATCCAGCTTTATCAAAATTAGAAAGGTGCCATTTGTTCGCAGCCTCGTGTTTCATGACAGCCTCAATCTCTAGCAGCTCCACGCGATGACCCCGTACTTTCACCTGAAATGCTTGGATGGCTTGGCTAGCATGTATCACAGTAGAAGTTTCAACGCATTTGCCCCGTATCATCTCGGAGAAGTTCCCAGTCCTCAACAAGTTATGTTTTTCACGGCTATATTTCTTCCAAAGCTTCATGGACGGGTCTAGTACGTGGAATAGTGGTTTGGATCTTGTGGTTGGATGCTGATGATGTTGTTGGGGTGTAATATGATGTAATATGTAAATCACACTATCTTCTATCTCTGGATTCACAAGCTCCCAAGCCCACCTGCCGGTCTTTGCGCCCTAAACAAACTAGCTGCATTGATCCATCAAAAGGCACCTCAATCAACTCAACTCAACTGCTGCTGATTCGATGTCAGCTGTGCGACTGAGCTCCTAGCCCAGCGAGCCAAATCACCGGTATGTAGGACCGGTCCAGCACCAAGGCGAGAGCCCTGATAAGATTCAAGATATTATGGGAATCCCATACACCGATGTACTGTGATTTGTGATTATCATGATTATTCTATAATAATCTAATATACTGTACATATAAAATTATATCAGGTACATATGATATTACATATGTCATTCTGTTCTTAGCACTTCTTGCACAGTTTAAGCATACAGTAGCTCTTAATGTGAAGGAAGCCACTTGCAACCGGTCGAACTCTTCCCCGCTGTTGTGCCTCCATCCGTTTGTCAAGATGCAACCCAGGTCCACCAACCAGCAATTCACCTTTGAAGGTCCACAGCTTCGGTTCGACCACAAATCAATCACTTTAGAATATCAGGAGGTTCACGCTCGGGGAGTGGATTGCATGAAACATGGCCTATTTTTTGGTCTGGAAATGCAAAGGTGGAAGCGTAGGGATGATGATGATGATGATGATGATGATGATGATGATGATGATGATGATGATGACGATGATGACGATGATGACGATGAGGATGAGGAGGATGAGAGGATGAGGATGAGGATGAGGATGAGGATGATGATGATGATGATGATGATGATGATGATGATGATGATGATGATGATGATGATGATGATGATGATTGCGCATTACGTGCATGATAGTTGTGCACCCTGAAGTTCCCCGAAACTATTGATATGATCACGGAATGATGCCATCCAAGATGGCGCGAAGTTAAGAATTGTGAACAAGTATAAAAAAGTACTTGAGCTGGCTTAGACAGCTTTCGTGATGATCAACCCCAACTTGCCACAGGATCCACGTTCTGTGATACTGTGCCTGTGCCTTGGTCATATATTTCTACCAAGATCTACCAAGTTTGCTACTATCAAGGTATACAGTCAAAGGGCAATACTGTGAAGCCGCAATCCAATAGCACAGAAAAATTGCAAAGCAAAGAGACATGCCAAACATTGCCAAACAATCTCTTCTGTATGCTCTGATAAAGTGAAGGATTGACTTTCATTCCGTCAAGAGAAGCTTGGTGCAAGTTGGAGGTTGCACTCACTTCAACCAAACTTCAATCCCCCTTCAGAAATTCAATGCCCAATGATGTCCAAAGACAAAGCCCAAAGTCGAGCCTAGCTCCGCGGTGTCACACATGCCATGCTCGTGCTCCAGCCACACCTGCAAGGCTCTGTGTACGACACCACACCATCACACTGGATATTGATTAAGTAAGCAAGGCGGACCCTGTGTTTGCAATCCTCGCCATTACACGCATTGAGCAACTCAACTCTGTTCTCTGCAAATCTAATCAGTCAATCAAAATCAACGCTAGACCCTCAAGTCATGTTTTGCGTCAAGCAATACGGTCAGGACTGGTGAAACCAGTGAAATCGCAAGAAGCAAAACGATCCAAAGATTCCAATATCTCTAGCTCACTGGCTGTCAGCTCTGGCGCAGCGAAGCCGAGGTTCTCTGTTAGGCGACGTGTTGAGGTCGTCTTGACAATCGGTGTAAGACCTCTCTGCAGGTGCCATTTCAGCACCACTTGTGCAGGAGATAGACCATGTGAATTTGCTACCTGAGCATGCAGTCGCACTAAACACCTGCGAGACGTTGTAGGATTCACAATCTTCGGTCACTTCTTTCTTCCAGAAACACACTCGATCCTGTTATTCTATGTTTTTCTCAGAGTTGCAGAATGTCACAAACCGCTCTAAGTTCATAGGAATAAGTCTGTGATCTTTCAGCACGACAGATTTGCCAGTGAATCTTCTCTCATGGCTTAGCACCAAATATCGTGGTTGCAACATGGAATTGTGCTTGCCATACACCAAAGCAGTGACAAATGAGTAAGGATCCGTCCAAGACACTTCCAGAATTGCCGGATCCGCAAAAGTTCTCGCCGTCCAGATGCCAAGGGTGAATATGCCTGAACACCAATGCCATGGTCCTGGCAATACCTGTGCAAGAGATGACAAGAGGTGAAGCATTGCTGTGAACACCGGTTCGAATTTATCGAAGCACCAGCGAAGCACCAACAGGCAAGGCTTTGAATTCAGCCAGCCCTTGAGAGTCATAAACATCCGGGCAATATTGTTGCCCCATGAAGTGCAGCAAACCGCATTCATGAGCGACTCGAATCAAAACAAATCAAGTATAGCCGTATAGCCACATCGTATCACGTATCATACGGCAGATTTTGGTAGCCGAAAGCCTCAAACGCTACACTGCGACTGTGATGTCTATGGAGGCTTCGCAGCTTCAATTAGTTTCAGAACGATATGATCAAATATGATCAATGTCAGTATTGAAATCGAACTATATAGAGTCAGAGGAATCTAGCATCCCTATGGCTAGCATTGGCAGCACTCTTCGGCGAACAAGGTGCTTTACCAATCCGTTCTGCTGGAAGTATGGATGCACTTCAATTTGATTAACTTCAGGCATTACGTCAGAGTAGGACAGCATCTCCTGAGCAGTTGTGAGCGAGTTTCTTCCCCAATGTGAGCTCATCTCTATACGAAGTGGTACCTGAACCACCCCTGGATTGGCCCAAAAAATGAAAAAACTCTTGGCAAACTCTCGCTACAAATGCAATTCATGTTTCAATCAAAACCCTAACTGAATTCTGGGAGACCCCCCCAAAATGCTGGATCACTTCTTGGTCTTAGACTCTTGGACTTGATTGTATCAAACGCATCCTCTTCTGGATTTCTATATGGGGGTTGGACGGTACATTGTGTGGCGAAAAGGTCTCTACGTCTCTATGAAGTGGAAAGAGAATAATTAATGGATGTTCCGACACCCCCACTACCATGCAAAATGAACTTAAAAACTGCACGTCTTACAAGAGGAAAAACAACATAGAAAGTACTACTAGTACAAAAGATCTGTCATGTATGTATTTACATGTGTTTGATTGTGTTTGGTTGCTTTTGCAAGGTTCGTGAGTGAAGTTGATTCCCTTTAAAATGGATGTGGGATCCAATAGCATATCCAAGAGCATTCAGACCAAAGAATAGAACGAAAGATTCAGGCCAAATGCGGAGGCCCAGCACGCAGGGTCTACCTGCTCCCCTACTGATTGATTTCTGAAAGGATTTGTATGGAATTGTTGGAATTATATACTTCTAAGTACAAGTGTCTTTCTCCAGTCATTGTAGAAAGGTTGTCCATGTTGTTAGTTATAATTTGGATACATCTTGAGTCTTTAGCATTTCAGAATGACATGGGCTCTCTATAAAATGGTATCTTGATTCTGCATAAACAACAGGTCCTATATTTTGGTTAGACCAACCCCTAAAGAATATCAAAAACGTCAAATACGGAAGTTACTCTAGAATGGGAGAAAATATGAGCGGACTTAAAAAAACAAAATTCAAAAAACATATGCATTCTAAAATGGCATTATACAGTGGGCTCGAGCCACCCGATTTTGCAAGGACATGTCAACAAAGAATAGACTGTCCTCGAGATGATGGATATTGAAATTGGAGACGCCAATGTCTAGGATGAAACAGTGAGCACTATTCAAACATGAAAGTGGAACAACAGGCCTTCTGTGTCCAAGAATGATGAATCTAAAGATTTTCAGGTTTGTAAACAATCGAAAAAGCAAGATGTTTGAGGACGCAAATTGAATCTTCCATACTCTTCTCGCATGTGTCAAAGTGATTCAAAGAGTGAAGCTGCTGCTAGATAAATCCACATGAGGTCCTGCTGCAAGTGTGTGAGGGCTTTCCAGCTTTCTTCTCTCAACTTGCGGTTGCCTGTAAAACACGCGTTATTCATTGATACATGAATCATAACAAATACTGCTGCAGGAAAGTTACTCTGAGCATCGCTCGAGAGCCATCTGCCAGGCCAATGTAGCAAGACCATATCGGCAGAGTTTGTCCTCAACCTGACAGCTCCACCAATGTTTTTGAAGCAATTCAATCATCCAATCGTCTTCACTCTTCCGGCCTTTGTAAAGACTCGCCCACAGACTGTCTCGTCTTGTCATAGCCCAGCTTCTTGAGGAAGTCATTGCTGCCAACTAAAAATGTCCGCCAGCCACGCACAGGGTCAACCTTTCTGCCACGCAAAGCTTCAACGGTTTTGACCCATTCTGTTATTCCGTGAAGCCCAGCAGCCCGGTCTCAGAGACGTAGGAGATGGAAAGATCCATCATCGAATGGTGGGACCGTGCAGTGGGCACATCTTGCCGCACATGTCGCCACACCTTTCTGCGAAGCGTCTCGACAAGAAAGCTGTTTCATGTGGCTTGGGTCCGTTGTGCCAGCCCATCTTGCTCCTTGTCCTCCGCTACCCAATTGAGCTCAATTGTGGGTCTCAGTCTGACTCAGTCGCAGTCGGAGTTCTCAGTTAGTTGGCCGTGTCAATGTCCATGGACCACGTGAATTCACAGATGTGGTCATCATGTCCTTCCTCATCATCCATCATCATCTCAAAAATGAGCAAATTGACTTGCTCCATGGTCATCATCATCGCTGACCACCATACCTTTGTGGTGACCTGAGTTCACTTGAAAATGGCCATTGAGTCGAATGGCTGTGGTTGACAGAATGTGTTGGATCTGAACAATATCATAACACGTGGAAGTTTGACAACACTAAGGCATTGGCTGTGATGTCCCCTCTGTTCAAAACCTTAGCTTTGCAAAAAAGAGCAGCATATTCCCCAGGCCAGTTGATTTAGGGTACAGTACCAGCATCAAGTCAGATAATGTCCTCCAGTGAAATACACTGCTTGCTTAAAGCGTCTGGATTGCCCCATTGTCTTCAACATTTCGGAATTAAAGCACAACAAGAGAACAAAAACAACAAAAGTAACGAAGATTTCCCTGCTTGCCGGCCTGCAGCTATTTTGTCATCCACTACGTTCTGCACAGCTCTTCCGACTATCTCTTCATTGCCATAAAATGCCACCGTGTCCAAGGGCCTGCCAACTGGATGCTGTGGAGCTGATTGATGCAGGATGAGAAGCAACTGGCATCAATCATCAGTGAAGATGTATCTAGATTCTAGATTCTAGGAATCTAACTTGATTGAATTGATATCATTATAATAAATACAATTCTAGTCTAATATATGTTTAAATGACCATGTACACGTATACTGTATACAAGTTGCACATGTAAGGTATATAATATATAATTATGTAACATAACAAAATAAAAAACATATGCAGATGCATGTAACATGTACGACATGTATATAGAAGCATTCAGCAAGGATAAACACTCTTTTATCCTTTTGAGTCTTGAGAATCATGCTCTCTGAGACTACCACGCTTCTGACAGTGAGCATTGTTACAAAGCAGCAATGGGTGAATGTTGGGTGAGCAAATTAATGACTCAACGCAACAGTTTGCTAAGGTCGCAGACACTTAAGCATTTGGAACCCAGGTGAAAAGAGAATACCCAGACTCGAAAATGAGCAAATGTGACACTCCCAACAAAGACCCTCATCCCTTCATCTGGACAAAGGATGTGGGAGAGGAGGGAGGGAAAACAACATTCAAGGGTAACAAACCTTGAGCCAAAATGTGACCCATGTTTTGCTATCCTAATATGACATGTGTCAGCCTGCCTGAGGCCCTACCCAACCAACCTATCCTAATCCGTGCTTTTCAGCTGTTCTCAAAAAGGCCTGCATCCCAAACTCAGCGCTTGACCAGAAGCGTCACGTCGTGCAACCCCGACGTGCCGAGGCCCACTTCCGCAACACGGCGCGGCCTGCCAGCACCGTGGATTGACAGCTTTGATGGTCTTGGTATTGAAATCTGTGGCCTGGCCTTCTGGTGGCCGATGCCAAAGACGTCACCACACTACGCCTGTTTTTTGTTGGCAAACATTTGCAATATCAAAAAGTCAAGAGTATACAAGATCATACAAGATCGACAAAATATGACAACCCTACTTTGCCTTGTGGGGGCTTGAAAGGTTCTCAACTGCCAGCGACAAGACAGTGGCACAATCCTTGCAGTGAGGCTGCATCAAGTCAAGGCGGTTCAAACTCATACTGTAACGTGTTTGCAGTGCAGCCCGGATTTGCCAAACTTCATGATATATCATATCCTGTCCTTAGACAGGAAAGTGTTCCTTAAAGCGATGCTGACTGATTTCCAATGCTTTTTGCTAGATCAGCAAACAAGAGTCAAACTGAAACACCAATTGCTATTTTCAACCATCAAACATTGCCCTTCCATCAACTGGGCTCTGTTCAGTGAGAAGACAGCCAGGCGGAGCAACGTCTGGTGTCCATTCAGCATTGTGCCATTGCGGAAGTCACCGAAGGTCTAACGAGATCTTTCTTGCGGATGGCTTTGTTTTGATGAAATTTCCCAAAGCTGAAGATGATTTGGTTGATTCATTCATGTTCGTTCAAAACCTGAGGCCTCTACTCTGCTCTTATTTAAACCATTAAGCCAAAAATGCGTTGACAATTGTATCTTTGTCTAGAAAATCCGTTTCCTTTGGCTGGAACCAAATCTGTCAAATGCTCCTGAGCTGACACTGCAATGAGCACTCCTGGAAAGTACTTCCCAGACCATAATATTCTTCCGAACCACCAACCAAACAACAAGAGCGGATCGGCCACTAAATGCCTCCTTGGCAAGAAGCTAGCACATCCTTGCACATTCTTGTAGTGCTAGCATATAGCATACATCGTCATACCGTGTATGTGATCCTAGTCTTTGCACTCGAGCCCCCACCTGCCGCTGTGTGGCGGGCCGCCCAAGTGGCACGGACGTGGCATGAAGGCCAGGTGCAACTTTGAAAACAGTTGTCGTGTCAGCCGCCTGGTATCAAACTGCTGTTCGTGGCATCAAGGAATCAATGGGAAGTGAGACAATATGATACAGCAAATCAAATGACTTTGGAAGTAGTGTCCAACTTAATGGTAGCTGAGAAGTTGCTTGCAGAGCCTCTGTCTGACCGTAATGATTCCGCAAACTGTTCAAACAGTTTGAACTCTGCAACACACGGTGGCAAAGCTCCATTGGCAAAGGCTCACCTGTAAGCAACCAGCAAATGTTCTACAGGATGGTTTTCAGCCAACACATGTAGGCAAGGGCTATCTGTGCGCAACAAGCCCTCGTCAGCCATGACATGATTCAGTGGAATAGAAAAATGATCAAACATGTAACACAGGAAAAAACTGAACATACCTAAACTGCCCATCCTAAATTGAGATGAGTACTGATTGAGTGTATTCTGACTGACTACAAGTAGCAAAGAAATCCGCTGAATCTGTCAGGGATGTACAGCAATCTATCAGACGTCTAACGCATTCTGTTTCCATTTGACTTCAAAGGATATTTTGATTCCGAGGCTTGGACCTGTAAGGACCAGGTGACGACAGCAGCCCAGGGGATGCAAGTCTGCCAGCAGCATGGCCTTGTCATACACCGAGTCAACGCAACAAAGACACGCAAAAAACAGCTGCAGTAGACAGCCACAGCTACATACAGCTACCATACATACGGCACCTTAGCTACAGGAGGATTTATCCAAGATTCTGATCTTCATTTAGCAGGAATGGCTGGAGTCAAAACAATCGTTGCTGGCAACACTCGAGCACCTGAAGGGCCGAGGGTACATATTGCTGCAACGTAGAACGCTTTGCAAAGCTAGCCTCGGCGAAAGATACAAGGTGTCGATCTGAGGAAGCTTGGATTGATCTTGAAAAGGAACAGGGAAGTAAAATAGAATACAAGCCCATCCGAAGTCACTCAAAATCTTCAAAAAATGTCAATCAATTCAATCATGTCCAATCGGTCAATCGTTTGCTGCCTCTAAAGATGAACCCAGACTTTGCAGGACATTTTGAAGGTCTGTTTCCATGTCTCGGTCAAATGCTTCCAACTCATGACGGTACAAACCTGGGATGATTGCAAGAGTTTCCAAATCTCTGGCTCCTGCAGATGCGAAAATCAGCCTGTGAAGAATCACTTTTTGCAGTCTTCAAATTCCATAAGAACCTCCTTGATTCTCTCCTCATCTCCTCTCTATTAGTTGAGGATTCCCAATCTTTACTTGTAAAGCTGATTTCTGCAATCACTTGCAACATCTTGCAACGAAGTCCATGCAGTCCTCCCTTTTGTGCCATGGGAGCCACTGCCAGCTGGGCACTGGCCAGCAATGGTGTCCAAATCTCTGGAGCTGCAGCAACCCAGGCAAGACTGGTATGTTGCAACGCCACCTCGAAGGGATCCGACTCCAAGGTGGGCTCAATGCTTCCTATGGATATGCAACTGGGAGAACGAAGGTACCAGCTTGAAATGCCGCAAAGGGCCTGTTGTTTTTTTGGATTGTAGAAAGTGATTGGGCACAAAGATTGAACTAGATCTCAAAACACCAAGCAGTGCAGGTGTCATTCATATGGACCGAGGTATCCACATCTGTAGCTTGAAGCTGATGGTGTCGCACCACGTGCAACAAATGAGTCATCACCTCAAAGAAAGGATTTCTTCGACTCTCCACCACTGTTTCAACAGGATTTATATATATGCAAAAATCAAATGCAAACAAAGTTTTTGCGTTTGAATCTAGCTCGCTTACGGGAGGACAATTGCTCAATATTGCACACGGTTTTCGAAGAGACGCATGTAAGACTCTCCGCAGGAATAAATCTTCGAACTCAGCTTTCTGCAGCAGTGTGAGAGGCCCGGATGACCTTTGGCATGCCAGTAGATCCGGAGGTGAAAAGTACCTTTCCCAAAGTATCAGTGGAACGCATTCTTCCCAAAGAGCGCAAGGTCTCTGAAGGTTCTACAAATTTATCATCTGTCCGAATCTGTCCATTCTGTCATAGCCAAGCTTTGCGGGGTCACATGCATTGCATCATCTGCAGACTTGGCGTGGAAGGTCACATCTCTTGGACGAAACTTCGTCCTTTCAGGGCTGACATGTCATACACATCCCCCGAGCTGCTTATAACTATAGATGGAAAATCCTTTAAGATCCTTTAAGCGGCACTTTGTCTTCGTGAACAGAATTGGGACTGCAAGAAATACTTTGCAAATCTTTGCAACGAACCTGTTCTAGTCTGTTCGTCTTTAGCTTGTGTTTCAAGAGAATCAATCTTGCAAACCCGGCGCCCTTCCGATCTGGCCTGGATGAGTCATCCAAACAAATACACACCTCGATCTGACACTAAGAAAATGCAAGAATCACTTGAAATGATGCACCGCAAGTCGCAAGCAGTGCAAATGTCATCGAGCAAATACAGTTGTTTCCAACATGTTCCACCATGTCGCCATGGAGTTCAAGTCAACTCTTGTGACTCTAGAGACCCATCCTTATCCCATATCAAAACATACTTCTGCAACTGCATTTTAGTGCTTTGAATTCTTCGGGTTCTGAGCTTCTGATCTCTCGTTTTAGTACATATTTGACAGTCTCAATCATCAATCATCATGACCCAGGAATGCATTCAGGTTTGATTATAAGGCCAAAACATTCGCTTCCTGAGAAAGTGTCCAAAATTCTCCAAAAATGATTGATGATCTCTGGATGATATACATGTCACATGTCAAAAACGTCCCAAAACACGCCAAAACAATGCTAGACTACGCTGCACAATAATGAGACAAAGCCACAACGCGGATCCCGTGGCTTTTCAACCTCTTCCCCCATGCAACCCTGCCGTCGTCAACTTGATCCGCTCTTCGATGCACTCCGCAGTGGATTGCGCTGATGACTGGAAAAGCATCTCTGTGATGCTCGCGAGTGACACCATCGAAACCTTGCATTTGTCACGGACTCGCGTGGTGAAGTGAAGAAGTGAGTTGGGTGTGCCAAATCTCCAAATCTTCCAATTTCGATTGGTGGACCCTTCAAAAGACTGCCCATGATTAGTCTTCAAAGCTACTTCTTGCTCAATTTAGTCCCAAGTTTTCGGTGAAGCACCCAGCTTCAAGGCCCTGCAGGTGGAACTGGTTTTCTACCCCACAGGATTTATGTATTTGATTATTTGATATTACATCCGTGAACACCTGTTCAATTCCTAGGACTCCATCCACCCCACAGTTTATCGTTATTTCTTTTTCTGTTGGATTTGTGGCAGTCTGAGGTGCCAACCAAACGATCGAGCGGTTGTGACGGGATGAGCGGGCAATAAGCTGAACCTGAAATCCTTGGCACTCTAACAAATGATTACAGACATATTACAGACATTACAGTATCTTTCTTGAACATGCACGCAGACAGGACGTGTGCTGGGTGTTTGGGGATGCTGCGCTTGTTTCATTAAATTCCAAAGTGGATTGGGTAGGACTTCCAGAGAATGGATGCGAAGTTGGCCTCAAAGACATTCCCTTCCAGCCATGGTTGATCCCACTCTAAGGCAGCGACATCACAGCCAACAGTCCCACCACTGCTGCTGCTGATCGTTCTGCAAGCACTGCAACTGTGGAAGTCTTTTGGTTTGTGGAGCTCCTGTTTGCGCAAAGCCTCCAGTGCCGAACATGACGTGAGCATCATGCACAATGTCATGAGAATGCATTCTATCCTTGCCATTCCAGACATTGATGCCAGCCGTGCTTGGGCATGCAACCCCGGCAGGATCACAAAATCATGGCTGCTGCGAAAAGAGAGGAAACACCAAATGAAGAAGAAAACAAAAGTGAGACAACTCTCCGGCCGCAGCTGTCATCTCCCTCTATCTGGCAAGGTGCTCCTTGGAGGTCACCGCTGCGGATGAGAAGACCTGTGAATAGTTCAACCTCAACTGTCCATGTACAAAAGGGACAGTCAACCTCTCGCAATTTGTTCAGTGAAATCTATTTTGTGCATATCTCTTCATCATCACACTCTGTATTTATGTGGAAGCTACAGAAGTACAATCGACTTTTCACTTTTAATGGATGGATCGAGACGTAAACATATAAAATATAAAAACATCCTGCACAATATGACTGCCATGTGTGCAGTGGAAGCCTAGACAGACCGTTTTCTCTTTTCCTCACAGTTGATGCGAATCCACCGCAGCATTTGATTTTGACATGTTTCAGGCCAAAGCACGTGTCGTTGGTCTCTGCAATGGCAGTATTCCACGGTGTTCGCTTGGCAGACTGAATGAGAAGCTCCAGCAAATTCGCACGGAGTAGCGGCGGAGATGTAGCTATTCCCAAATCAAGGGTGGAGGAAGCACCTTGACCTCGAAGTAGGAAATGATATAAAATGTAGAGATATGGAAGAGGTAGTGGAAGAGGTACCACTGGGTATCTTTTTTTTCAAGCAAAAACATGCAAAAACATGTTCTCATTGTTTCTCCATGTTTTCTCTTTGGGTACTTTACAACAAGCAATGCAACTTGGGCACTTGGCTTCGCCCATGCAAGGCTCGTGGAAAGGTGCCGTGCGAAGATTCGTGCCAAGGGCAAGTCAAAGCCACGAGCATCATTGAAGATCAGCATTCCACAATCATGGCTCCTGAAGCTGAATCAGCTTTCGATGTTTCACTTTTAATGTACTATATAGTAGGACATGTGATTGTTTTTTAATACCCACGCGGAACCTTATTATTGTGAAATGATGGGAAACCACAAAAGTTGCAAGACAGAAGAATCATGTAAAGGCCGATTGAATAGAATATCTTAAGAGCACCGATTCTCCTGCTGAAAACCACTACGAGCTCAACACCCTGAACATCCCGTTGCAAGGACCAGGTCTGCCATAGATGACAACATCCTGAGTTTGGAAAATGATGGAAATGCACTAGCACCTGTGGGGCTCAGAATGCATCACCAATGAAAGAGAGACAGAGACAGCTGGAGCTTCATTCATTCGAAACCCTCTCCAGTCCCAGAAAATGCCCTCCGTGGATTTCTTGATTTTCTGTCTAGTATCTGTCACCCCACCGCTGAAGGCTCTCAGCACTTTTACGCAAAGGACCTGCGCAAGAGCGACTTTCAGCGGCTGCACCGCGGAAATAGCAAACACCCAGCTGTACGGTGCTAGAGATTGTTAACTTGACATAACTTGACCATGCTTTAGTTCGTTCCGATGCCCGACCTTCTGTTTCCATGAGCGCCGTGGAAGGCTTCAGAGGGGAAATGGCCAATAGCCTTTCTAGCCACAGCCCGGAGGCCAACCAACAAGCAAGATCCAACAATTGCAAAGTCCATTGAAGGGCAAGTGGCCGTTCTATTGTCGAAATGTCCATCACCAAGAAGAATTGCAAGTGCAGTGCTTCGACATGAAATGAGTGCTACAAGTACTGTAAAGAGTCTGCTTCACTGTAGTCAGTTTTTGGACGCATAATTTGATGGCATCTAATTCATGTACTTTCATTCTGATTCAGATCAAGGAAGCAAGCACTGAGGCCTCTCAAGAATGTAGCGTGGCGCCAAAGCGTGTCGCTCCATCTCTGCAAGCTCATCAGAAACCTCCAGAATTCCCAATATTCAGTCCAACGATTTTTCGGAGCTGAGCAACATACTCCAGAAATCTACCAAGAAATCAAAACATAACAATGCCAAACGATGCCAAACGCACGAAACCATCGGCCCTTTGTCCTTTGCCTGGGGGTTTGATGCTTTGCTGGAAACTCGAAGTGGAAACCTGAGGGTATTGGAAGGAATATTAGCAAAGCTGGTGTGTCCCTGCAAAATATTGATGGTATGAGTACTCCGTTTGGATCCGGGTCGCCATTGCAATGGTCGGAAGCTACCACTTTTGCAAATAGCGCTGAATAGCGTTGAATATCATAGATACTCAAAAAACATGTATATTCCAATTCTAACATAAGTAAATATGGTTTGGCCATGTTTGGCCGTTCATGCCGGTAATATTGGAGATTGTCTGGAGTCTATGATTTGCTTTCCTCTGAGGCTTGTGCCAGCCCATCGGATCACCAGCGCCTTTCAAGACTCATCGTTGGATGTCAAGGCACTCAAAATGATAGAAAAATATGGATGAAATGATGAATATGTGGTGGTTGTCCCAAATTCCTTTCCCAAGAACCCCTATTCTTATCTATTCTTGGGCCTCATCTAAATTGGCCCCCGGCCTTCACATCCATGGTGGCGTCCAAGTGGAATGATGACCTTATGGCATCTTCCAATCATGGATTCTGCTGAGGACGAGCGAACACCACCATGTCAAATGATGTCGAATCCCATCCAAAAGATCATTGCGGACTAGGACTTTCACTGAAACATCTTCCTGTCCGGACATCCGGCCCAACCTCAACATCGTCATGGGTCGATGGGGAGCTCAAGTTTGCAGCATCATACAGCATCGACGCAGATTCCAAAACCAGAACAACGTTTTCAGTGGTGATACTGCATGATTATATACTGCCATATTATGCTGTCCGTATTCCTTCATTCAACCAACATCATGGTTGTACCACACTGAATGCCTAACTCCAGGACACCAAGTCATTGCATGTGAGGATGCCTGCCTTTGATTATCCGTTTTGAATCGTTTTGGTTGATGTTCATCAAGCCATTGATTCAAGGGACACTCGCGCCATAGCTGCCTTGGCAGGAATCTAAAGTGACAAAGGCGAGGCAGTAGACTACCTTGAACATCCTAAGGAGGGCAGGAACTGTTTGGAGATCCCAAGGAGAGTCTACTTCTTTCAATGCAGTGCAAATCCGTTCAGAGGTCGAGATACGATCATTGTTTCTCTGGATGTCGAAGGCGACAAAAATGGAACGGAATTCCAGGACGCATTTCCTGCCACAGTGCCTGAGTTGGGATTTGGGAGTAAAGGCGAACGGAACTTAATTTGGCCTGTTTGGGTTGCACCATCTTCTACACCCTGCAACACATGCAACTCATCTTACTGTACCTGCTTGCTGTAAGGATGGATTACCGTAGGTCCTTCTGTCCAAATGCGTGTGTGCGTGTGCATCCCCGCATGCCCATTTTACTTCTGAAGTGTGGTTTCTTCTCGAGTCCGAATTCTCACCATCATCTCACCATCTATGGTCACAATCTTGAAACGTCTTTCTTAATCCCGAAGTTGGCCTTGAGAAGATCTAGGAAGTTCTGTGGCCTGACGTGAACATTGCATAGAAAATATGTACTGCAAAGTGGCTGGAGACGAATGGTAGCACAGCTGGTGATGACTCCAAGCGTGACCATAGGACACCAAACATCCGCCTCATGGAGGGACAATCTCTGCCTCCAAAAAGTGGCCAACTCCTGGTCCAAAGACATTTTCTTTGCATGTGGTCCCATGAACTCCGGTTTTTCCCAGGCCTCTACAGGTGGAAGCCTTCGGGAGAAACACCTTGGTTTCAGCTGCGGTGGGTCGGATTTTCAGTTGAGAAACACGATTCTATCGGACTCCATCGAGGTCCCCAGCGGGAGAAGCGGAAGTGCAAGCAAAAGCTCCGAGGCCTTGGGATGACATCTTTGGGATGTTGTCTAGAATGACCGATAGAATCCTAGAATCACCGATGTCATCTATTGAAACAATATATTTCAATACATGTATCATCATTTATCATTTACTTTGCTTGTGGTGAAAAAACGTATGATCACCATGATAACCACCTGACAGATATGATGTCAACCACCTGGAGTTCCACCAGGTGACTGTAAATATGATATATTTACAGTGTAAATATGGAAGATATTCCAGATGGGTGTACGTAGAATAATCAGTGAAGACTATCCGATCAAATCAATGTTATCTTCCTCTGGATCCTTTTGCCAACTCGCAAAGGATCAGAAAGGTTCCTATTAGCCAGGACCTACAGCAGAACTTTAGACGTTTGATGATGCTTGGTGCTGGACTGTGTGTTCCGTGCCTGTCTCCTGCAAGTGTCGCTTTGAGATTGTAGTTCAGTGGAAATTATACCGCTGCCTATTGAACTCATCAATTTCAACAAAGTAGCACAAGCCAGCATTGTAAGTAAAGGATTGTTTGCACAGTAATTCAATTCAACCTCAGCATCTATTTTTCTTGCTCTTCCAAAATCATAGGAAATCAGGCTGATGTACAAAATTCCAGGGTCCTCGGCCAGGAAGGCCAAAGTTGCATCTAACTCCTCCAAGAGTATTTGCGCTTCTCCTATCAAAAAAATGCATGCTCATCACAGGAAGAAATGATGAAGACTTCCATATATTAGACAAATCACCACAACAAATACTGCATGCAAAATATTGTATCCTATAGTTTCAATGCCTAGCGTGCGTTTGAAACTCTCTTCATCTTAACATGTCCGAGCACGCTTTTTAAGTGCCTGATCACTTCTCTTGGAGCTTTTCCCCCTGCTCGCTGCAACTCCCAAACATTTCAGTGAGTTGGTGACGAGATGGTGACGAGACCAAAACTAAGCAATAATTATGGCAAAGCCACAGAGGAGCTGTGGAAATAAAGTCATCCAAGATCTACAAGATCTACCATTTTTTCAGTGAACATCCAAATGCATCCAAATGCAGTATGGTCATTCTGTGAAGATTTCATGCATTCCTGGATAACATGTTAATAACACTGGAGAATCTCTTCTCAAATCTCCTTTTATCAACAACCCCAAGAACGATTCTGTACAAGCTGTACTTAAGGCAGCCGTGGAGGTAATTGAGAATAGCTGCCAAAGAAATCTAGACGGCAAGGAATGACTTCCTGGAATTTTGGAGGCACAAAACATTAAACGCAACAAGTTTTGCAAGCTTGGGGATTCGGGTGGAAAGTATACAGATCTGAAATATTGAAATTGTGAAATTGAATGTGGGCAACATGAGTCAAAGCAAACAAATGTAACAAAGACAAATATCAAACAATTGACGGGCCTCTTTTGCTTTTTGGGGTCTTCCTTTGAAGGATCACTCTTGATCCTCCATCTACCACCTCCAATATTTCCATCACTTTGGCTTGGGTGATTGATTTGGATTGGGATTTGAACGGGGGTTGTAGCAACTCAATTGTGGACAATATTGCCTAGAGCCGAGGGAAAGGAAAACAAAAGGCTGCTAAAGGCTGACTCAAATCTATTTCTCCCAAGCATCTGCCGTTGAGTTTTCCAAGCGAAGGTCGGCAGGGTTCAGATTTGTTTGTGCCACGCAAAGCGTTCGCAGATTGCTTGTGCCAGGGATATCTATCGGTAAAGTCAGTTGTTGGCAGCCAGTGACATCCACCACCTGAAACATTTGATGTGAAACAATCAATTGCAGCAGAAAAAAATGCTTCTGTGTGAGATGCAGCAGCACCATGCCGATCCGGTTTCCTCCTGGAACAAGACCTTTCTTCCTCCGGACTAGAAATCTGCCATCGACTTGAGCTTCATTCAGAATTGCACAAAACACCACGACCCATCAGACATCACAAGACACCCATCAGTACTACCAAATACTGCCAGTCCGGGAGAGTTGGTATTTATGTATACCCATATTATACCATCTGATTGTGCCTCCAGTGTCAGGATCTGCTGAAGGATTCTGTTCAGCAGCAGATTTTCAATTGCAATGCAGCGGCACAGCCGGAAGTGCGTCAATCTTTGTTGACGTTCGATCACCATCCGTACGACGTGGACATCAGTTACAGTGTCGCCTAGGTCCAAGGCCTGAGGGAGCAGCAAGCAAATCATAGGAAATGGCTCTTTGAGGACAAAGGCACAAATGGATGTGAAATGAGGGAAGCAATAAATTCAAACTAGAGAGCTGCAGTATGGTTGGCTGAAACGAGTGAGACGAGGCACAAAATCCATCTGACCGAGCTAACTGTGCTACTCTATGCATTCTGGGTACATAAATTGAGTGCATTCTGAGTCTTTCCCTTCACAAAACATAAACACCGCCTACTTGGAGCCAGGAAATGAAACGGGAAACACAGAAACAAGCTGGTTAGGCCAACCCGTAGGGCTATGATGGTGTCCCCTAAGTCAAAATCAACCCTTCCAAGGCACAAACACAATACACCACTGCCATTAACTACAATTAACCAGCCCAAAAGGTTTGCCTGCAACTGCGATGGCAAGGATGACAAGCAAGATCGGAGAGCTCCAGGACTAAGCTCAGTCCCACTGAGACCCAAAACCTGTGCAGAAGTTTCTGCTACAATCAAACTTGAGGCTACAAAATTAGGACTTTTAAGCCATCCAACCTCTCTTGGTATGAGGAAGAAATACATCAAAAACAATGAAAAACGGTAAAGTATCCAAACCATTCCAAATCTGTACAACAAGTTCGATCTAAATACACATTAGATAAGTAGAGACTGACATGTGTCATAATCGATTTGTGTTCAAAATGTGTGGGTGCTCAAGGATCCACACTCAACTGGCACAAGGATCTGGCCTTCAGCTGGTGACATTGCTTCAAAGGTTGCCAAGATTCTTCTGCGGCTCTGGGCAGTTGTAACCTTAGATCCACTGAGAAGTGGACTGTGGAAACTTGCGTTTGGGTTCTGGTATGCCAAGAATGCGGCTGTCGATCCTGTGTAATGTGAGATAGTGGGAGTATGTGGCGTGGATCCGCACATTGACATAAGATCTTATAGACTTCCAAGACTTAAAATCAGCAGCGACCTCAAAGGAATTCTCCTCTCAATCTTTGATACGGGCCACAACGGAATTGCAAAAGACAAATAATCTGCATCTTCGGTCGCTTTTCTGTCTTTGACTACTCTTCTTGGTGTCCTGACTGTTTTCAGGAAGATTCTCCGTGTCCCGAGCCAAAACAAAATTGCAAAGTCGAGTGACTTTGCTCCGGCAAGATCCAAGTGGCGAAGGCTGGCACAAAGGCGAGGAAACACCTGATCTTTGTCTAGGATCAAATTGTGCCAACTAAGTTTCAGAAAGTGGATCTATTTGATGAATTGCAGGGACTCATCATCCGCTTCTGATGATCCAATCATTCTCAGAGGCATTGATCTTACAGCAAATGGGGTGCAAATGTCGGATCAGCTGGCTGCCATGTCTTTGCTTGGGGGGTACAGAAGCACAGAGCAAGCAAGGATACAAAATAGTGAAGGGATCTTGAACAGTACCTTGCCTGAATATCGCAGTGGGATAAGACCACTAAGGATAACGGTGATGGTTGCACAGCTTGTTTTCCAGGTTTACCACAGCCGTAGTGTTCAGGCATTAGAAGTTGCTGAAGAACTTGTGAGGTAAAGCGGGAATTGAACGCTGGCCTCAAGGAGATCAAACGAATGACTTGGGAAACGAAGGGAACAAAGAGAAATTAAGTATAATTAAGTAACATCTGTCTTTCTAAATCACTTTTCGGAAGCTTTGCATGGCACCGTCTCTGCCTGTCCATGACTCGCGTTGTTTCCTTCACCTCGCCATGCACGTCCAAGCGAGTGCTTTTTGAATGGGACGTCAGCGCTGCTTCAGCGGTGCCTTTCCGACTTAAACTTCCAAGCAAAAGCGACTCGAGCTGAGGCATCTCGACTTCTAGGGCTCTGTTACCTGAAAGGACTTGGAAAGGACTCTGGAAAGTGATAAAGCCTGAAGGGAAAGCATACCCAAAAAAAACACAAGCGATATATTTATAAGATTTTAGAAGTATCTTATCGACATCCGTAGAGCTTACCCCAACAAAAGACAATGGCACTTGGAACGCAACAAAAGGAGCTTGCAACTCCTTCTTGTTAAGCCACCCAAGGATGGGATCTCCAAGAGATCCAAATGCCGAAGCTGCGGCAGCTGCTGTAGCACACTGCGGAGACCCAGGTCCGTCAATCCGCGACAGCCGCGGAAGCTCAAGTGACGGAGCTGTGGAAGGCATTGAGCTGCGAGGTCCTGTGGTCCCCATCGTGGGTTACATCTTCGGCTGAAAATGAGAATGGAGAAAAAAAATATGGAACACAATATTAGTGTACTTGCGTACAACAAATATGTCGAACATACCAAAACCTTGCAAGGGTGCAAGATTTGGGTCTAAGCCCCGTTTTGGGGGGGTTAAGGGCCTTTATTTTTTACCCCACTGTATACATACTACACAAGTATATCATATTCGGCAATTATGTAGATTGATTTAGAATGATTTAGATAGCTACAGACAGTACGTTAACTTGCTTTGATTTGTGAGATTTGGTCCATGGCAGCACTTGGCCCTTTCCGATCCTGTGTGCAGAACTATATAATTCAATTACTCTCTGTGAGTATCTATACGGCTGTATGGCGTTTCTGCCCATCCTTGCAGAACTTTGACGTGATTTTGGGAAAGCCGGACAAGTCCAGCAGCTCGATTCGGGAGCGCTCCCTGAAAAGTGCGCAAGCAAAGTGAGTTGAAACAGTCAGTGGCACAGGATGATGTTCATGAATATGGTCACCTATGTTGCTTGTTCATCACAGCGATGACGATTCTGTAGATGCAAAAGAGACACGCAAAGATTAGAACGAGATGGATTTTCATGTTTGTCTTATGGTGCTTTGTCTCAAATCTAAAGTCACTTCTAAAGTCTCTTGAACCTTACCTGAACAGCATACATTGGTGAAAGTTGCAGTTGCAAAACATCCAATATTCGCAATCTTGAACTTGGCTAACTTGCAAAGAAACTCAAACAGGATCCGTGCCTTATGCCTTGAAGAAGGGACTCAGCGGTGACACTCTGTGCCATTGCAGTCTCAGGTGAAGCCGGATGGAGGCAAAAGAAACACAACGGGAATCTGATAGCGAATTGACAAAATGCTTAGTAGCTTAAGTTTGTGATGCTGCTTGTTATGATGAGGAGCACGTTTGAAGATAGAAACTGACACCTTTGAACACTTGAAATTGAAATTCTGATATTCTGTGTGTGTGTGTGTGTTGATGTTGGTACGGTTGACGTGATTGACGTTGGTTTTCACAGTCTCCTTCTTCTTCTCCTTCTTCTTCTCCTTCTTCTTCTCCTTCTTCTTCTCCTTCTTCTTCTCCTTCTTCTTCTCCTTCTTCTTCTCCTTCTTCTTCTCCTTCTTCTTCTCCTTCTTCTTCTTCTTCTTCTTCTTCCGCAGGCATCTTGTTCTTCTTCTTCTTCTTCTTCTTCTTCTTCTTCTTCTTCTTCTTCTTCCGCAGGCATCTTGTTCTTCTTGTCCTTCTTCATTTTTCTTGATACTGCTGCTGCTGTTGTTGGTTTGTTGTTGTTGTTGTTGTTGTTGTTGTTGTTGTTGTTGTTGTTGTTGTTGTTGTTGTTGTTGTTGTTCTGCTTAACATCCTCAAAGAGCCCACTGCCTTTATGCGGAGACTTCCACCGCATGGGCGCAGCACCTCCATCAGAAACACAAACAGAGTCCCAAATGGTCACAATGGACTAGCAAGTGCCCCCTGGCATAACGTGCACCGCAAAATGCACCAACGGAAACCTATTGCCTTCATGTAGCCTTTGTGGGCAAACGAAAACATCATGGGACACTCCGAATTGCGATGCACAGGTCCGGGCCACCTGCTTGAAATCTTGACAGACTTCAGAGAGATACTGCCGATAAGGCCCGGCATCTTGGGAGACGAATTGAAGAACAAGGTGCCAGCACACCTGCCAAAGACTGGTCCCAAATCAACAGCTGTCAACGACAAATTCTCCCGGCGACCCTTGGAGGTGGAGAGAACCTTGTTCCACAAATCGTTGCAAACACAATTTCATGCCTAGAAAGAGATAGAAACTCTGGGAGCAAAAACTTTAGTTCAATTGAGTGCCAGCAGGGACATCAGGGAGAACAACGGAATAGCAAACCACTACTAGCATCCAACAAAATTCAAGCTACCGCTAGGCACAAGCTGAACTGGTCCCTCCCAGGCACAGACATTACCCCACCACCCAGGCCCTTATATGCTGCAGTCCTGGTTCAGCTCAACTGTCGCTGTTGAAGAAGCGGCTGGAAGGGAAGCCTCCTGGCCCTGGCCGGTTTTGCAGTGGGAATTTGCAGGGCAAGGTCCGTCAAACAGTTCAAAGCTGGTCATATGCAGCAGCAAGTGCATGGTATTCTGAGCAAAGACCTGCTGAGGACGCATCAACAAAGAAACAACTCTAGATTCTAGAATCTGTGTAACCTGTATTTGCGTATTTACCTCATATTTACATATACAGTATGTCAGTATGTGATCTAGTTTGTAAGTTATATAATTGACGACAATCATACAAAAATATGATAAAATATGTATAAGCCTTGAGACTTCCTGGCATTTTGATCTGTTCGCCTTGTGCCTCTTGATCTCTAGCACCGCCTGTCTTGGTGCCTCTCGGTCAGCACAGTCTTACACTTCAATCAAGAGAGAAGAAAAAGAACTCAAAGTACTCACGTTATTCCTATGTTATGAACCCATCCAGAATCTTCAAGAGGATCTTGTGGACATGTCCTCATTCTATCATGTCCTGGACTCCTCACCAATGAGCATGTGTGTGCGTGTGTGTGCTACGGAGAGAAAATACTGCAGTTTCGCTTGGGCGAAGCGCCTGCAAGCGCTTCAAACTCTTTCCAGGGGTTGCCACTGGCCTTGTTGTGCCTTGGTCGTCTTCAGCGGGTCGAGAAACGTATTGTTATTGTTGAAGCTGATCTTATATAATTGAATAATAGGCTCGTCAAAATTCAGCAGGACTACAAACCACAAAAAGAAATGAGATGATAAGACAAAGACGTACAAAGACTAGCCTTCTTTGATGAGATTTTGAGACATCATGAAACTTCCGTGAACTTCGTCAATGTTGTGACCCTCAGTCAATGAATTGAAAGGGTGTATGATGCTCGCCCAGCCGCAAGGCATCAAGCATCATCCTTGACTTTTATTGCTCTCATTGAATGGAATCAATATGCAGCGATATCATCCGACATCCAGAATTCCAACAAGACACCGGACAAAAGCTTCGCGATCTCCTGGAGTTGGCCAGGTTGCGCATCGGTGAGCATGATCATCATGTTGTCCTTCGTCCTCCAGGGTTTCAGCGGCTCAAAACGGAAACATACGGGAAAATGTTCTTCGGCGGTACAACCCCAAGTCCTGATGAGCAGCCTGTCAGCCAAAAACGCAAGGAGTGACTCAAGTTCACCATCCAGTCTACATAGTCTTCAAATGATGTTCGAACTGCTGTAGACAAACAGATTCCACGCAAAATATTCATGCAATTCTTGCATCCATTTATAGAAATCAATTTGCACAAAAGTACTAACAGGCCTTCCAGCCGAGATCGTCTCTTTGCTGGCGCTGTGGAAGTTGTGCCCGGTCAATCGGATTTCATGTTTGAAGCCCAAGACTTGCACCACGACACCGCTCACCAGGCGCACAGCTCGCAGGCCAAAATCCTTGCTGAACTTCTTCTGGTGAATTGACTTGCCTTGCTCTGAGCTTTGACAACTTGAAGATCATGGCAACTTTAGAAAACTTCGACTCAAGGACTGCACATTTGTTTTGAAGTTTAGTTGAAGCTGACAAATGTCCCTCACTTTCATCTCAAAGCACTGAACTCGATGTGTGCCATGGGGGAGATTTGCAGGGCCCATTGTAAAAAAAACAGTATAAACTATCGACTCTTATATAACAATAATGTTATATCTATGAATCTATGAATCTATCAGTTATGCTCTGTTTGAACTTGCGGGTTGCTCTTCCGACCTGCCCTCATCTTTCGGAAAGTTTGGAAAGCAAACTCGCTGACCATCGAATGCATACAATATAATACAACACCATCCAACTCTGTGCGACATCTCCTCTGTCAAGGTAAGAACAGCACATCCCAGTGCTATGATGTGCTATGCAGCCTTTCAATTGACTGCAAGGTAAGAAGTCCTACTGTCCTACTCAATGTTTGTTTGAGGTTGTGCCTTTGTTTGCCTTCGTGTCTCAGCGCTGAAGCCTCAACACACCTGAACAGCTTGGCCATCCAACAAGTTACCATCAATCTGGACAGCAACTGAGCAGTGGCAGCGCAGGATTTCTTCCGCCATGGCAAAAGCGCTGAATCCTTAGAACTACTAAAACGATTTTGCAGGCTCAGCCCTCCCCCACTGAGCCTCGAGTGAGCAAGGCATGGGCGACATGAGCATGTGGTAAAATATGCAAAAATCAAGCAAGAAATCATTCCCATAGATCTTGCCCTTGCAAACCCAACAAGTTGTGGGTGGGCTTGACTTTGCCCAGCAGAATCATGTCCAGGTGCGTATGTGCACTATCATCACTATCTATATAGCCATATAACCCATCCCAAAACTGCATAGCCGCGTCCTTCTTCACCGTGCGGCAAAACACCCCTCAAAGTGGTTGTGATCGTGTTGCCTCTCCTCAGAACATTGAAGAAACATGAATAATGAAGGAATGTATGTTAGAATGTATTCAGTATTCAATTTGACAGGTGATGGGCTCTGTTGGCGCTGTTGTCAAATCCGAAGTGATTCATCTTTCAAACAGCAACAACACACTGACTTAAAATCCCTCCGCAACAAATCCAGTCTGTGAAGCTCACACCTGACTACACGGAGCTCCGGAGTTTCTGCTTCTGCTCCAGCAGCCGGCACTTCATGCTCACAAACTAGATCCTTGGACACAAAGGTGCCCTGAAGCTGAAACCTGAAACCCGCCTTGACCTGATTGACCTGTACTACATGTTCAACAAACGTGTCTATTTGTTGCTGCACCTCATCCCATGCTGATTTTTGCTGGACATCCAACTAAGGTCTAGGCAAATCCAGTCTGGTGGCAAAGCTCTTCAGGGAGAGGTGGTGTGTGGTCGAAAATCCAAGCGCATTCAAAAATTGGCCTAATGTGGCAAGACATCTACATTTTATACAAATTTACCGAAGTCAAGATAACTTTTGCGTGGCATCACCCCGTTACACCAGCCACCATTCTGAATCGCTAGAAGGAGAGATGTCAGTTCTGATGTACTTTCAGAACATCAATCTTGCAGCAAAGGCCTGTAAGAAGCAACTCAGGTGACGGCCCGTGCGGAAGTCCGCACCACTTGCGTATCCTCGGTAGAGTAGTGAATCCTATCAGCTACAATGTTACAGGTGCCCTCGAGAAGCCGGGCATGCAAATTGCAAAGTCTTCCAGTTCATGAAAACTCAGAATTACCTTTGCCACTTGTCACTCATAAAATAGATGAAGCCTGAAGACTATCGAAGGTTCATATTGGCTATGAGACATTTGGACATTCCATGCCACACCCGGACTCTCCTCGGCGTTTGGTAGGGAAAGATGCAAACATTAATTTTAGTAGTGGATGAACTCAACTTCCCACAGCGTTTGCATTATCACCTTTTCTCATGAGCACATGAGGAATCTGCTTGGAAAACAATGACCTGTGAAGTTGTGAAACATGGCGCTGTTCCAATGTGAGACTGAACCTTTACAGGCTTGGAACTTCTCCGCTTCTCTAATCTTTATCACTTGGTTGGTCAGATGGAAATCTAGGCTTTGCCCGCCGCGACGTAATTCTTGGGTGAGACATGTAGAAGATTCAAGCCATGATGCAGTCATCTTTCACTCGAGCGTGTGCGGGTGCCAAACGCTGCAAATGTCTATACTTTGTCTTCTCCGGATGCAAGGTTCCCCAAATATCTTCTTTGATATTGTAGTTGGGATTGGCATCCACAAAGAGCAGGGAGGAATTCTGCTCTGGCTTGTAGCATGCCAGCCTCACAGTTTCCTTGTCCTTCTCTGTAAGGTTTGACATTGGCACATAGACGGGTGGATCAGGGCACCAAGTCATATCCTGTGGACCTGCAATTTCATTGGCATCCTTGCAGACTACGGGTCTGATCATAGAATTCCCTTTGGAGACATCATCCTTGACGTACATCCGGAGCATTTCCAAATTCAACATTTGGTCTGCTGGTGATTTAGCGGCAGGCAAATATTTCGCAACATCACGGGCCTTGCACACACTTCTTTGTGGGACACACAACAAACAATGCACTTCTTTTACTACAAAATATGTGCACAATTCAAAATAGAAGGTGCAAAACCTTGCATAAACAAAAGATTTAAAACGGTGTCTCCTTTCAAAGGCAAGCTACTATATTGGAACTATGTTGATAGCCGCGGGAGACTTGCGGCCCTAAATCCTCTGACATCACCATGGGATTTGGCCCCATACTCTCAAAAAGTGTATCCAGGTTGTCCCACTCGCGCCAGCCATTGTTCATTCGCATTCCAGGAAAGTCATGGGGGCTGTTTGCATCCTCTCTCTTGCATCTTTGAAGAAGGGCTCTGTTCCTCAGCTGGGGAAGTTGCACATGGTCCCTGGAGGCCCTAGTGGTGTAAGAAAAAAACAGTGAGGATTTCTAGATATTTTTAGTCTAGGGCCAATGAATAGGGAAAAATGATCCTAGAAACATGGGAAAACATATCATAGAACATTAGATAAAACAATAAGATATTGTTGAAACAGTTCATCATAAGCAGAAGGGATGGAAGTTTCTGTCACGGCATTTGTTGAATGTGCTAATCGGCTAATTCACGTTCCGAATGCGTCCACTCTACATTCAACCATCTGCTGCCCTCGTCTCAATCACTGGCATGTCCTAACTTCTAAACGTCTGCAAACTTGTTCCAAAAACAAATCTATACGTGCAACCAAAGCTTCTGCGCCTCAGCATTTATCACTGCTTGCTCGATTGCCTTGCAAGGGTCGTTGTGTTCAAAATAAACCAGCTCTCACTTTCTGTGTTGACTTCTATGTTTTGCTGTCTGTGCACCCTTTCCGGTCTTGGCTTTCGTGAAAATGTGATTCATGTTGGGTGTGGATGTCTCGTTTGGAATTTGGAATCTGGATTTTGGACTCTGCAAAAAAAATATGGCCACTATGAAAGGTCTCCAAGGGTGTTCCATTCCTACCTTTTTCTGTCAACACCGGGCTTGGACTTCCAAAAATGGTCCTTCCTTTGACTCCTTTGTTTGGCAACAGCACGTGCAATGGTTACTGTTTCAGAAAAGAAACTTCATGAGATGTCCATGTCATCATGTCCATGTATTTGAATGCAACGGATTAAAGTGGTCTAAAATGACTATGTACCTAGTAGCTGAAAACTCAGATGGTTGCAGCTTGGATCAGATTGGCAAATGCTCGAGAGGAACACACTCGTGGACAAGAGTGCAACCCATGCAAGAATTTCCAAATGCTATGCAATGATTCAGCTAAGCAGAACCGCTAGGCACCTATTGCACGTTGAAAACAACATGCCGAGAAAAACAAATCCGAAGACCACAGCATTACTCGAAACAAATTGGGAAACTACTTGATTGCAGCCTTCCAAAATGAGCGCGAATTGAAAAAGACCGGCTTCTCAAAGATTCACATTGGGCTGATTTGCACGGATAGTCTGGTACAGTATGGATCCAAACGCTTCATATTCAGAATAGAGAATCATACTGTCGTAGAGAATCATGATGGATTACAACATCCCTGTGCAATGTATCATCAGTATATAGGAATCGGCAGAGATCCGCCTCCTCTGGAGATCCATGTGCAAAGTTCCCGGTGCGACCAGAGACGCGACGCTCTAGCTCTGTTGGTGCCATGATCTGTGGCAGAGCCACCCTGCCAGATTTCATGGTGTCATCACCAACTTGGGCCTTAGCTGAAATTTGTGATCAAGGATCCAGAAATCAAACAGTCAAAGATCTCATGTTTTTCCTACAAACACAAACAGAGATTGAATTGCATTGAGTGTGATGGCACCATGCACGTTTCATGTCTGTATGCTCCTTTCAAGATGTGGTCCAGGCACTGATTCTGCTTCTGTGACCAACCGGTGCGACAAGTAGATGCCGCCCAACAATCGGCGATTGTCCGGATTCCACAATTTCACATAGTCCTGAAGACTCTCACAAGTGCATGATAGTGCGTGTCGATACATCACCGATGTCAACACCCTTGAATCACCCTTGGTCATTTTTAGGCTAATGATGCTATGCTGCACCAAATTGGCTTGTGCCAGATTTAGGGCAATGCGAGTATCATGTAGCCTACCACAGAAAATGTTGCTCATCCAGTTGTCAGTTCCCCGCATTGCCCGCCACGAACCTTTAATCAAAAATTGTTCTACCCGGTTGTGTTTGAGTGTCCTTGACCTCTGGTTTCCAGGAGACTTTGATGGGATCTGTGACACCGATGATTTCGGAGCTGGTGGCATTTCCGGACCTGCCACTGGTTTCTGCTGCTTATGGTTGAGGGAGGAAAGGACTGCTTCAACATCAGAAAAGCAGGAGCTGAAAAAATACAAACTATGGCTCAATCACTCAATCTCGGAGTTGGAAAAAGTGCAACTCGTATCAACTGATGGCAAAACACTGAAACACTATTGAAATGAAACCCACAAAATCAGTTTGGACCGATCGTAACATGTGCAACATCTGTACATGGTGTCTCTCCAAAAGTCGCATTGCCAGCGTTGGAAGGGCCTTTTGCCATAGGAAACTGCTATTTTGATGTACTGAGAGCCTTCTTGGGCGTCTCCACCTTGGTTGGCTCAGGTGGTGCACTATTGCAGAGGCATTTGCTGAAGCTTCTTGATCCCGGTTCTGGAAAATTGACATATTGAATCCTATTAAACATCCTTTGAAAAAGTCACATCTGACCACACAAGAATTCATACACGAACACTGCAAAACACATCAGAGAAATTTTCAATATTTGGCCGTGTATCTATCATATATGATGGGTCCCTCTCTTCAAGTAGTAGGACAAAAAGAGGCGTCTGTTGCAGCGTCTGTTGCAGCGTCTGTTTCAGTCTGTTTCGGAGGTCTGTTTCGCCAAAGTCGAACATCCCAGCCTTACTTACTTTAAGTTGGCCATGAAAATTACAAACCCATATTTGCAATTTACCTGCAAATGCACATTGATGTAGAGTGGACCTGTTGAAAGATTCAAAAGGCTGCAAAAGAGTCCAACAAAACTCAATCTTCCACTTTACTGGTACGGCTACAGGAACTCCCATAATCATGGCTATTAACAGGGTAATATGTATAATATATAATATAACAACCAAGGTTTTTCTCACTGCTCAATTCTATATTGTGTCATCTCAGACCGCAGTCATCATACCTGCAAACCTCGCACGAACCACATGGCGAGAGTGTACAAAGGAGTCCGGGGCACCAAAATGCAACGGAGCTTGCACAAAAATGCGTGACTCCTTGAAGTCCACAGAGGCCAGCTGATTTCCAGTCCTCGCTTTGAAGCTGCACACAACTGTTCAGGGGTTGTTTGTACTGAAGAGGTGCAATGAGAAACAACGATGTTTTCCGACTTTTCTACCATGTGCTTCTGACCAAGAACCTTTGCGTCTGGATTTTGTCAAGCATCAGAACATCAGATTGGAAAAGTCCGATCTTTCTCAGCTCTTTGCCTTAGGGGGGGTAGAGGAAAGAGCATGAAACTCCCGTGAGAAATGACATGAGAATGAAAAACCTATGCCACGAGTATAGTACAGTGACTGCTTGCTTCTGCACGCTCATTCCCGCACCGTTTCGCTTCTTGCGACCACCAGACCTGTGTCTGTCAGGATTGTCAGCACAACGTCTTTCATCTCCTTAGTCCATCCAGCTCCATCCAGTAAATTTCAAATATAGGGCATCAGTGCACGTAGTCCAGAATCCAGAACATGAAATTGCAACCTCTTCCATTGCATGCCCGGACAGTTTTGGACAAGAGTCTGGTGTTCTGGGTGCTGGAAGATCTTTGGCAGAATGCAATTCAAGCATGCAGCTAACAGCATGCTGCACATCCTCGGCGTCCTTCGACATAAACCTCGGATCAGTTTTCGACAAGAAGTCGTGAAAAATTTCAGTTTTTCAACCGGGGAAACAAAACAAATTCGGCGACTCCGAGCAGCTGTTGAAGCTGCATCATGCCCATACCAGAGCTGTACAGCATAGGCGATGTTGCCTTGGACTCGCGGACTCGGGGGATGCGACCATGGCTGGCCAGACTCCGGTGGATTGAGAGGCCGTTTTGGGAGGCCAACAAATCAATTAATGGCGCAACTCCAGAAGATGGTATTCCCTGTGTGTTTGGCCCCATGCACCATATCCGTGGAGCATTCCTAGGTAATTTACTACAGAAAGTGCACCATCTACTCTATCTCTGTTATGAAAA
Organism: Breviolum minutum Mf 1.05b.01; assembly: GCA_000507305.1. Taxonomy (NCBI): domain Eukaryota; class Dinophyceae; order Suessiales; family Symbiodiniaceae; genus Breviolum; species Breviolum minutum. The sequence continues at coordinate 148,252 of DF239098.1, read as the reverse complement.
TGAACCACAAAATCAAGCTGGTCCAAGGTTTGGTCTTCAATGACTGCCACAATCGCAACCAATTTTGTCTGGCAGTGATTGATGGTGAGTCCCTTCTCTTATTCTTGGTGCTTTATCAATTTCTGACTCGGAGAGGGCAGGAAGAGAAGGAGGAGCTGGAGTACCGGTGGAGGCGTTGATAGTTTCGGTATGTTTTCGTACACTGGTGAAGCTGCGAGAGTGAATTTGTCAATGAGGACAGCATTACTGTCTTCCAGTTCTCTTCAATCCCGAGAACGATTCGTCTTTCGTGCGAGCAAGGCACTGCTGGCTCCTCTTCAACAACGCAAAGCTCAATGCCACAAACAACCTGGTTGTCTTGGGTGACCTGCGAAAGAACAAGTCAAGTGTCATTTCATCACAAACGCCATCAAATTGCAGCATCTTGCGAACATGTGTGGTGAATCAACATTTCGAGCAAACAGAACAAATTGACTTCAATTCATCACTCGCCCAAAGACCTAAGCGTATGATATCTTGAATATCTTGGATATGTCGGCTTTCGTCATCTTTGGGACTTGCGAATTGCACAAATATCCTTTCATCTTTCTTGGTGAACGTAGCTCCATGAAGCGCCTTTCAACTTCCCTGCCTCGTAGGGCCATGGTTTGCTAGACCGGAAATCCAAACGATTGATTTGGCAGGTGCCAATGGTACCGCCCATCAAGCCAGTGAACTCAACCTGTGCATGTGCAAACAACTAAAACCCGCACAGACTGAGTGTGCCGCATCTGGCCAATAAGTATCAATGAAATATCAATAAAATGATTCTGCCGGCATCAAGCCAGTGTTCCATGTAGGAAGACTCAAGTCATAGCTCCAGAAACAGGACTGGCAAAACCGGGCAGGGCCACAGGCCATTTATCCAAAATCCTGGGATTCAGCTTAATTGTCTTCAGCATCTCCTATCTACCACCAGGACAGTTACAAAGAGAAAATACGGGCCTATGGGTACAAAGCTAGTCAAAGTGGCCAATGTTGGACTATGTTGGACTACTACTTTGAAGACTCCGAGTCCTGCTTCTGCAAAAATACAACATGGATACATGGATTCCTTTCACAAGTCCGGCCTGAACCTGGATTGTCTTTGACAAAGTCTTGGCATGCAATACGCCCAACTCTTCAGGGATTGAAAAAGTCTGAGCAGTCAAGCCTTGCACTTGAGAATCGTCAAGGCCTTGAATCTCTTCACTGCGTGCCAGTTCTTTCCTTTTGTGATCCATAACACGAAGTTGATAGGTTTTTGCCTCGTTCACGAACATGCCACTCTCAATGGGCACATCCAGAAGCTTTGAAACGATCACAGTGCAATGCATCCCAATGTCACCATCAACTGGAGGAGGTCCTTGCATACTTTGTGTGCCACTCATGCCACTCATCATGGGTCCAGGTGGCCCAGGTGGCCCAGGTGGCCCACCACATGGCCCAGGTGGCCCACCAGGTGGCCCAGGTGGCCCAGGTGGCATGGTTTGCAGTGGTGGAGGAGCAAAGCCACTTCTGGCACTTCCATGAGAATGAAATGGCCCACCGGATGTGGGCACTGTGGGCATTTGTGGCTGCCCTTGAGATGACATTCGTGGAACACCTGGCGCCTCATCCAGAAGAGTGCGGAAGCTTGTCTGGTTAGGTGCCTGCGAAGTCTGTGAAGCAAAAGGACCCAGTTCAGTGTTGAAACTGCTGTTGTGGGTGGCAAAGGGTCCTGAAGGTCCAGCAGTGGGTGGCAGCACTGGAGCCCCTGAAGAGCTGGGGTCACCGGAATAGCCAAAATTATTCGAATGAATCACAGTTTTGAATGGCGAATCGCTCTTCAAGGAGTGCATGGTCGCTTCGGCCGTGATGGCAAATCGTTCTCAATTGGAGTACTGAGCCAAAATCCGGCAAAACAGAAATGCATGTCAACGTTACGGAAATGAACAAAGTTCAACAAAGTGACTTCTAGAAATAGGAGGATGATGGTTACTGTTTGGCACTTGGTTCGCTCCTGTGCATTCTGCAAGTCAGGGGAAGTGAACAATTAAATCAAATAACAATAACAAACCTTACAATAGAATATCTACCAGCAACAAAAATGTGTGAGTTCAAGGAGTTCAAAACGCACAATCCTCATGGCTCTCTCCAAGCAAGATGAATGACCTCTGACTATAGGCCTGGGGGACACACTCGGTAAGTGACGGACATGGCCACATCGACGAGTGAGCCAGAAGACATCGTTGCACCTGAAGATGTGTATGTCATACTGTATCAAGTGAAACCGTGAAACCCACAAGAAAATGATGGAAAATGAATGGAACGTGACATGATAGATCCATATAGATTCGATGTTCCGATACATTCAACATCCTTTCGACGTGCCATGTGCCAGCCATGTGTGACAAACAAATTTGATCCTCGGGCCTCGAGGGCAAAACTTTGCAAGCTCTGCCAAGAGTCTGCAAGACGCACACGAAATGGCAACAAAGAAGCAGTGCACCTGGCTCGGGAGGGTTGGGCTAGAGATCCATACGAAAGGCCATTTCGGTAGGGAAGTTCAGAAGTTTCATGGTTGATTTTATCTTTTTACAGGTAGCTTGATTGCGCGATATTGCGCGATTCCCCTTTCACCAGCACCTTCAAATCCTTAAACAGAGGGCCTGCAAATAGAATTGCAAGATGGTGCAGAATCTGTGCAAATGTCAAAGGCTGAAAGCAGAACTGACTTGAGAGCTGCTAGAAGCTCTTACCGTTGCAAACGCGGAGGGGATGCCCAAGAAGATCGCTTGGCACAGCCTGGAATGCTAGAAGGACTTACAGTAATTCGTTGCAATTTCCTATTGAGAATAAAGCTGGCTGTGCAGACTTGAAGGCAAGCATGACAATCGTGTGAAACTCAAACCAGAAACCACAGCATCGCCATAGCAAGTTGTTGGCCTCCCGTCCAGACAGCACAGCGCCCAAGAGAAAGTCTTTGTTGCCGGTTGCACGCAACCAAACCTGGCATGGCAACCCAGTGCGAGCTCAAAACTTGAAAGAGCGTGTCAGTCTGTGGGACCTTGAATGGCAGAAAGTGAAATAAAGTGATCAAGTGAGAAGATATATCAGAATAAGGTGATATCAAGTGATAAAGTGGCAACAACGAGTCATGTCAAAATTGATGGCTGTTGCAATGGCGTTTCACTACTTGATCATATTGCTTTGGATGTGTCAATCGAAAGACATTGTGTGATACAACATTCTACGCCGCTCTTGCGTTTCACCCTTTCCCCTCTCAATGAAGCCAGAACAGCCAAAGACCAAGCAGTTAGTATCAGTGCCTAGGTGATGTCACTTACTGAACTGCATTGCTTCTCTTGTGTGACTTGAAAATTCAAATGAACGCAAGGCAGAACCCAAGAGCTTTAAGAAGATGAATAATATATTGTGTATATTTGTGCATACCCAGAGGTACTCCAAGCAGGGTTCAAGATGATGCCTTGACACTGACTGCTTACCGCACTTCATGAGAAGTTCTCAGGCAGATTTGGCTGAAAAGTCGAGAGGCAAAAGATTCGCCAACAATTAACAAGCAAGGCTCTCAGAAGATGAGAGTACAAGTATGACGAAGTATGATGTATGATGATTGTTGATGATTGTTGCTGCTTGGATCTTGCTGAAGCCGCTTGTACATGAATCCCCAAAAATTCCATCCTGCGAATACTACCAAAGCATTGGAGTGCCTTTTGAAGACTCTCAAATCTGATCATCTCATCAAATGTTCCAGGACACTGCAGACTTCACTCTGAGATCCATAAGTGTCTCAGTTTCGTACTGCAGGGGTCATTTGCCAAGCCTCGGCAGCAGAGGCAAATTAAAGTTCCAGCATTGGACACAAACCTGCTTGCTCCTACAGCACTATTTCAAAAGCTTGGAATGAATCGAACGGGACTAAATAGGACTAGACTAGGGTCACCCTCGTCTGTACAGAGACTTCAAGAGACTCCATGGATCTTCATTCTTAAGAAACTAGGCTGTCACAACGCAAGGACCTCATGAAAACTTGAAAACGGTGTTTTGACGTCGAAAACTTAGAAAACCTCTGGTGAAAGCTTCATATGCGTAATATCGGATCTGATCGTTCGAATGATACAAAGACATTAGGCATATCGTATCAAATCAAATCACATGCCGCACTACAGTGTGACATTGTATTGCCACAATCTGCGCGTACTCTGCAACAATCTAATGCTGCCATGACAAAAACGTTGGCAACGCTGAGGATAGAAAAGGAAGAAGCCTGTTACAACATGTTGTTTGTGGTATCTTGTGGAAAGCAGGCTGTACTGTCACTGTTGACGTATGTCAACTGAACCAAGAAACCACGGCACGTTGGCGCAGAGTTTCCCAGTGGACGGAGAGCCTTTGACAGAAGAGCTAAGTGGTGATTATGATTTCAAGATATATAAGATTGCTCATAATTTGAAAATATTGAAAATTCGTCAAAGGACCTGAATTCACCCCGGACTAGATTGGAAGCATCGAGTCAAACACATGCCTTCGATGGTCAACAGAATGAAGATGCCCGCGCTGGAAAGCGCGAGGCCTGGCTTTGCAGCCAAACCCGAGTTATACCTTGACCCTTGCAAATTTCAACTCTGGAAAGACGTGCCTGAAATTTTCAAGTGTCCGTCTCCACCACGAAGAATGGTCAGCAACCTGCAATCTATCTGCTAAGCTAACTTTCAATGGGGATGACAAGTGCGACACAAAAAGCATGGTTGGATCCATCGTCCAAGGATATTGCTCTTTCAAGCGTTTTCACCAGATCCGACCATGCAACCAGACCTATCCAACAACGTAAATCTACGTGATGCCAAATTTGGACTACGATCCGCTTGAACAGGTGTGGCTTCAGAAATCTGAAAGACTTTCTGAATTGTGCGTGCGCTGAGTCTGAGTCAATGCATCTTGAAATGGAATCCCGTTCTTGCGAAGCAGCCTGCTGATTCGCTGGTATGTGCCCCAGCCGCTTCTCAGGGGCCTAAAAAAATACTGGCAATTTTACAAGAGTCTCTCTGATTGGTTGCTTGCTTTGGTTGTTTTCTAAGCATGGCACAGGAAGACCCACAGAGAGCAACATGAGGTCCTGCAGGAAGGATAGAAATAACACCACGCCAGTTCAGGCCTGGAGGGTACTGACACCATGTTGCTATGATATACTATAACAACTATCTACTGCACAGTCGCAAAGATTTCAGGACCATACCAATATCTGCAGCAATTGTCTGCAATTAGTTCACCTTCACCAACATCAATTGCAGAGGTGACTGCGGACAAGAGGTAACAACAGCAAAGTTGGAATTTGTCATCAAGCACAAGTTGGAAGTTATTGCAATTTGCATGTCCTGCAGCAGCAGATTTGCAGACCAACCGTCGCAAATGGAGTTGTGACTGGGCATGTACAAAGCCGGGTTGAGGGTCAGATGGGCAACATGTTGATGGCGACATGTTTCATTGCCGTCTGGAAAACAAAACAGGGAGCACAACAAGTAAACACGGGAAAGCAATGCATGAAATATATGTATATATATATATATAGCTTCAGACAGCCACACTAATTCCATGCAGGGAATCAAGACCTCTCTGACATGACTCTTCACATTGACATCACTGTCTACATTGTAATTCAAAAAGCTCTGGGAACACCATGGCCAACGCAACAGACTCCTGCTATACTGGTGACACTCGGTTGATAAATTGGTCGTTGACTCGTTGACAGAGAGACAAGCAAGACGGTAGATGGTCACAATCCTCTGCTGCTAGGTGGCATCGAGAGTAGCAGCGCCAGCCAACTAGAGTTTCCAGCCTGCAGGCACCATGACCGCCCATATGAGCTTTTGTTTATGCACAATGTGTGTGAGTTTTGTATGGTGCCAAGGAAACACAGCTCTATCAAAGAACTCACTCCACTAACACGGAAACGACCTTTTCGGGTGAGTTGCCAAAGACTCGGAAGATTGCACAGACAAAGAAGCCCCGAGCTACCGTACTGAGGGTGACAAGGGTGACATAACTGACATAACCGAAAATTTGGGAAAGAGCAGCGATTGAGGCCACCAAGCCTTCTATATCTGAAGTGTAGCAGCTGGCATTGCACAGTCGCAATGTGTAGAAGAGCAAGCAAGTGACTGGGAGAAAGAAGTGGATGGTAGAAAGATTCACGGGAATGTATAGAGACAGCAAGCAAGGGAGGAAAAATGGAAGAAAAAGGAGAAGACAAGAGAAGTATTTAAGTATAGGATAAGATCTGGGCAGAGGTACAACAAAGTGGTAAAAAACAGCGCAGATTTGTCGCCCTTCTGTCTTGTAGTGTCTTTTCCTTTCCGATCCCACCCATGTTTATCAGCATAGTGCATCTTTTCCGTCCTTGCTTGAAACCACTGATATCCTGTAAACCCGGCCTTCCCCTGAAGCAAGCGCAGTCGACAAAGCGGTCCTGGCATAAGCAGATCTACCAAACATATCGAAACATTAGCAAACCGTAGGTGCCTTTATTTTCAGGGTGGCAGTCCAACCCTGATGTCCTGTCAATTTCCCCGCTGTCCAATCTTTGTCTCATCTCACAATGTCCCATGGTCTTCGAAATCTAAGTTATCCTGTTATCGTACTGTTCTTCTATGGTGGCGCAGGACCTTGAACAACTACGAATTTCCAACAAACATCAGAGTCCTCTTGTGCTAAAGGGCAGCTGCAAATCCTCCTGCAGAACACTTGACTCTGTTGGGCCGACAGCTGGATTAGCTGGAAATCTTGGAAACATTTGGAAACCATCAATTTGATAGTTCAATGCATTTTTGTAGCATGTTCATGCATTTTGATGTACATGTTTACATGCATGCTTCATGCTGTCGAACTCCAGCTGTGCATAATCGTTTCATCACTCCCCAGCATATTGGAAGATCAGCAAATCTGAACCTCTCCTTCATCAAGGCTCGGAGCTGACGTTTCAAGCCTCATAGCATAATGTGATGGAAAAAAATGCAAAAAAATGAAAAAAGGAACTGCAGTTGTGGTCCTAGCTGTCTGGGCACTTGCAAACAGCCTTCCTCAAGTCCTCAAAAGATGTATTATTATTATTAGACATCTATGTATAGAGATGTACCGTCTGCGTAAAATGTATAAAGAAATGAAACAACGCAAGGCTGAAGAGATTGTCAACTCGTCATTGGCCCCTTTTGAAAATTTTGAAGCAAGCTGTCCTCAGCAGCTGTCATGGCTGAAACAACAAACCCTGAGCTTCCATGCTGTCTCCCGACTGCCGCTGTATCACATGCGCTTCCTCCTTCGACCTTTGAGCATGGCCAATGGATTTCTCGGACAGACTCAGAATGAGAGGAGGATGGGAGGGAGAGAGAGTGCCAGCTTGAATTTATAGATATCAAAATGTCGTTGCGGTTACATGAGCACGGCCGACAAGGCTTGAGCGTCCACACCAACTGCTGTGCAAGGCCACTTGGATATGCTGATTGCGCACCTTTTTTTGAAACTCTTCTTTGTGGACGGTACAATAAAAATTTCTCAACTCAGGCCATGCTGGTGTTCGGGAAGGTTGATGGAGTTGTCTTCTCTGAAAAGCAGCTCTCTGATTCATTCTGAAAGTTTCTCCCCGACGTCATCCTGGGGGAAGGTGAGTAGGAATCCTTTAAGAGAAACGAATCTGGAAGTGCTGGAAGCACCCGAACGAAACGCGAGCGCAAAGCAGCGCAGCGCTGCTGTACCAGCCGCCAAGCATTCTGCAGTCCTGCTGCAAAAGCAAATAAACGAAACGGACTGAACTAAAGTGTTTGGTTCTCTACTTCCCAAACCAGATGGCCCAATCAGGTTCACTCTCTGCTTAGTGTTCACGGGCGCGGTACAGTACCTAGGCCCAGCTACCTATGCACATCTGTCAAGTCACACAAGCAAAAGCTCATGATATGTGCGGTGAATATATAAGGCTCTGCTATCGGTCTCATTGTGAGCATGCATTGACGTTCCAAATCATCAAGTCCTCGAAGCGAAACAGAGGGCCTGATTAGGTGATGCGGCACAAAAAAAGGCAAACTGTATAGGATTCTTGTCCGGCTAAAGCAATAACAGCGATCATTCTCTATGGATGCAATTTGAGGTGACAAATTCCCAAAATGAGCCCGAAGTCAAATGACAAATGCCTGATCATTCCTTGAGCAGCTTGACGTAGTTTGATTTCTGACCGCTGTTTATTTGGTAGTCAGCCTAGTAGGCTGTTCATCGCTCTTGTCAAATCGTGAAATCCTAAAGGAATGAAACACAACGGTACAATCTTTGAGGCGCCCCGCGACAACAAAGCACAGCTTTGGAGAGTGCCAGGTGACTGTCCCCTGCGAAATGCAGAGTCATTATGCTATTAGAATGCTATTAGATGCAATTAGATCTTCAAAGTTAGTTCTGCACCTGAGATCTGATGCATGAGTAGCTTCCGAAGCTTCCAAAGCCTCAGGCCGAGCCAGTGAGACCTTCCAACCTCAGGCCGTCTACCTTGAGCATTTATACAAATCAAGATTTCTTGATTTCTTCTAAATCCAACTCTACCAGTGTTACACGATGTTGCACGCAGAATCTGCATCCATGCCAATCCTTTCTATCTTTTGGCATGCTTCGCTCTACCAGAAAGCAGCAGAGACTGGTCAACTTGTTTTTCGGATAGAAATAAGCAGAGCCTAGGCGCATTCAGCAGCAAGTCTTGGAAAGCTGTGCAGGGCCTGAGTTCAGATGCATTGTGAAGAGGGAGAGGAAACAATTGCTCTTGCAAAAACATGAAAAAACAAACTCCGCAAGATCACAGGTGAACGGCAAACTGACAGTCTTTCTCTGAATTTGCTTTTGGGCATATTATCTTAGAGTTATGAAATGGATAACAACTTGACACTCTTCTCAGGCTAAATGCTGTTTCCACCAGATTGCCAAATGGTGCTCGAGAGAAGGGGTCCCAGTGCATCTCACTCACTGCCGGTTTCGCAGAATTTGCACGTTTTTTTTCTGCTCTGGTCATAGCTTGGAGAGGTCAAAATCTTCACCTAGGCAAAAATTGTTCAGTAAAGCATTTGGTTTGCTGGATTCTGACTGATGGTGGAATACTGGATGCACCTTAGCACCTTCTCTTCTTCGTCATGTTAGACAATTTTTGTAAGCCACCAAGCTGACGAAAGCAGTCTTTCAGGTGCGCATGATCATGATGATGCTGCTTGGATGGCGGGAGGCACTTCAAAAGTTACTGAAGAAGTCTACCGAGTCGTGCACAAGAAGGCTTTTCACCAGCTGTGCAGAACTTCAGAAGAAGAGGCAACCTGCATGGTCTAAAACAAATCTCAAGGTCAAGGCAGCTCAATAACAAAACAGAGAGGCAAGGAGGGAAAGATCGAACGAACGCTGAAAAAAAGCTCCTGCCATGAGCAGGTCAAGCAGCCTCCTATTCCGAAATCTCCCTATTTCAATCAACCATCAAGCAACAAAAACTTCCCGGCGGACTGTTTTCCGCGCGTGTAGGTGCATGACTTTATAAAGAACGCCTCTGTTGTGAACAACAGAAAAACGTGGAAATTCTCATGGTTTTGTAACATTGCAATTTGAGAACTTCTCTAAAGTCTGCGCAATTACAGTGGGCAGAAAAAAAACGTCAGTAAAACACTGTTATTTGCATGGAATTGTAACATGTCCATATTTTTTGGGCCCTGAAAATGGGGTTCGTTTTTTGAGGCGTTTTTCGTTTCGCTGCAGTATCGGCTACATTTTCGTCGCACTTTTTGTGAAGTCTAGCTTCGGAACCTTTTTGCTGTGATCTTGCACAAGTCAAGGCATGAGGCATTTTCATACCTCCATTGCCATTGACGACAATACTTCATGATCACAGCATTGGGGTGTCCTCCGCTTTTGCTGTTGACACTGTTTGGAATGTGTCCCTTGAGCATTTTCCATTCATTGTCTATGGAACCCGTGTGCACACTGATCACTTTATTGTGAAGCCTCTCCTTGCGTTCAAACTCTCCTTTGGAGCAGTCCATTCCGTAGCAGTGTGAACACGGGTTACATTACAGGTTTGGACATGTGTAAAGTATGTACCGAAGCAGTCCATTCCGTAGCAGTGTGAACACGGGTTACATTACAGGTTTGGACATGTGTAAAGTATGTACCGAAGCAGTCCATTCCGTAGCAGTGTGAAAAAGTGCCATTTTACACGTACGGTTTCCAGTCCGTTAGCAGAAACTTCTCCTCCATCAGTCCCTGCTTTCTAAACGCCCTATGACCATCTTTGTGCCTTATGGAAGCGCATTTGATCTCTTCCTGTGAGATTGGACCAACCTTGGCTCCACATCTGATAGGCTCGGTTCATTTCGGCTTTCAATCGGACAACCAAATCTCAGCAAAAGCTGGGTTCCAATCTACGTATCTGCCAACTGCCGTAAGCACAGGTTCTTTGCCTCCCGTTTGCCCGGCAGGAATCAAAAACATTAGCAGAGCAAGTCCAAACTCTACCAGAGATTCTGGAGTTACCAATATGCTGGTGAATCAATGCCTCTTGTGAGGCTGATAGAATTGCAGTGAAAATCAATGAAAATCACAGGCTCCTCATGAGTTCTTCTGTGTTTCCTGGGAAAGATTCTACCCCCCCCCCCCCTCGAAAAGGTCGAGAGTTTCCCATCTATGGCGCTGCCTCTAAGGCAAATGAAGAGCGCTGAGTCCTATGGATGAGCTGACAGCACATCAAGGAATCTAGAAAGCAAATGACATGCAAATCACAAGAAACATACCCGATATAGCCATAATATACGTATTAAGTGCAAAGGATATGCCAACAATTTTAACTGTAATAATATCAAATACAAACGATTTTCTTGAATATGCAGTTCATTCTGACTCTCGTCCTAAGTGAATGCCAAATGACAGGATGCCGAAGTCTGTAGCAAATGAATCCAAATCAATATAGTCCAAGGCACGAGATTTTCAAAGACATGCACTTGCAAGTCATCCCCAGGCCGAACTGACATTCGAATATTGACCTCAGAAAAGTAGATTCAGAGGTTTAGATCGCTCCAGTTCCAGGAGAAAGAGATGGATTTTGGCAAGACTATATATATGCGAACTGACTCCTGCAGAATTTCGAGTGGAGCTTGACTGGCCAAATCTTGAACTACTGGATGATGCGTGATGAATTCATGATTAGAAGGAAAGGCATTCAATTGCCAAATCGCTTCAATTGCCGCATGTCAGAAGTTGCAAATCCCATGAAGGATCTGGGACTGATAGATCTGATAGCCAAAACCCAAAACCGTCACCTTGCATCTTCCTGTGGAAAAATACATTGGCTTCCGAGCATAGAAAGACAAAGCATCGCCAGGCCGACAAGCCTCCATCATCGAAGGAACCCTGGCCTCGGATTCTTCAAGAAAACAGTCAGGCAAATGCATCAAATCACAGCACCCTTTGGGGCAGAAATTGTGTAGGAAGTTGAAGTTGAAGCTGATGTAAATTTGAGTAGGATTTGAGTAGGTAAATCATGGTAAATCTAACTAGTAGCTGCTAAGCTGCCTGAAACAGGACATTGTACATGTCACAATCTGCAGATCTCACTCGATAGCGTTCCTGCGACAAAGAATCACTTGCCTCCGAAAATCCGAGCAGGCTTGATTTCAATTTGATTACTTACCGCTGCATTGGTACAGTTTTACGGATGGAATCATGTGGGTAAAATGCCCAAACCTGGTTGGAGTCCTGCTTGTGCTTTTCAGGAGTAAATGGTTCTCCAGCTTTCCTCAGCTCGCGAAACGCACCAAGAATCATTGAAAGCATGATAGACTAGGACTTTTGGCCAATGATGTCATTCTTTTTCCACCCTTCACAGGCACAACATGGCACTACACTGACCTACTGCCCCTGGAAGTGAGAAACTTCAAGTGGCCTTAGTTTGCTGGATTTCTGGGAACGCCAGAGATCTAACTGAATTTCTCTGAGATTCTCGTAGGCCATGAAGAATCTGAGGGAAGTCGCAGAAAACCTTTTTTTGGTCGAAGGGTGAGAGAAACTCTTCAAGTCCTGACACTGCAGGAGTTTGGCCATGAAGTTCTGAGGATTGAAAAGCGACAACTCCCATGATGATGATGATGATGATGATGATGATGATGATGATGATGATGATGATGACGATGATGACGATGATGACGATGATGATGATGATGACGATGATGACGATGATGACGATGATGACGA